>JAASFW010000880.1:0-10313 GCA_023334005.1 Globisporangium orthogonon
TGTGGGCGGTGGTCCTCGAGTTTGCATGGGAGAAGGTGGCGGATGCTGATTGATGCGTTGACACCACGATCCACAGTCGTACCGAAGCAGCCACTGTTCTTGCAGTGGAGTGGTTCTCTACGCGATCTAAAGCGACACCGAGATGCTTTGTTTTGTGGAGGAGAACATGTTGCTGCTGTCGCTGCTGCCGTCGCTGAGCCCACGTCAAAACTGAGCGCTTGTCGCACCTCGCACGAACACATCCAACATCTACGCACACCGCTCTCAATCCGTCCGACAGACATACGCACGCGGCTAGACGCCCCGTCAACACACAGCGACAGATCAGCAGCGAGAGAGACGCGCGAGGCGGGAGACAGAGAACTCTCGTCGCTCTCGCGCTCTTCGCTGCTCGGATTTGCACCACTCACTCGCGCCTGATGCAGGGCGCTAATGGCTTTCCCTCATTTGTCTTCGATCAGAGTGGGGGCGAGGTCGCTGAAGAACGGGTGCTTCATGGCGTCGGCTGCCGTGATGCGCTTCGCCGGGTCATACTGGAGCATCTGCTCGAGCAAGTCGACGCCGTCCTGGTCCAGCGTTGGCACCAAGTGGCTCAAGCCGTCGGGGATCGGGTACACTGGGAAGTCCCGCTGCAGCATCAGTCGCAGTAGCAAGTCAGAAGAAGGAATGCACACACAAAAATCGCCCAGTTTCACGCTGCAACAGCCAGTGCGGTCGCTCGCATCCCACGCACCCGGTAGTCCGGGAGGTCAACAATCGCGGGGTAAATGTCCACGTTCGGCGTGCCGAGCAGGCGGAAGATTCGGTCGAGCTGGTCCGACTCGGACGTGCCGGCGAAGAGCGGTCCGCCGTTCGCCATCTCAGCGAAGATACAGCCCACGCTCCAAATGTCCACGGGCGTTGAGTACTTGCTGGACGACGAGGAGAACACAGATTAGCACTCCAGTCATAGGATCAAAGCACACACATATACACGACAGACACACACCGAGAACCCATGAGCACGTCAGGCGCGCGGTACCAGAGCGTCACGACCTCATGCGTGTAACTGCATCATAACACAAATATGCAATAGTAAGTACGGGAATCCCGCGGCCACCTGCACGATCCAGCTGACCTCCGCACTGGGATGCCGAACGCCCGCGCGAGTCCAAAGTCCGCAAGCTTGAGCTCGCCTTCTCGGTTGATGAGCAGATTCTGGGGCTTGAGGTCGCTGCGTTTTCAAGAGAGTGTAAGCACACCGCAGGCACCACACGGTTGTCATTCTCTCTCATCGCTAGAAGCTTCTCGCTTGTCAGCTACGTGTACCGGTGGAGCACGCGGTGCTGGTGGCAGTAGGCAATGCCGCGCAAAAGCTGGTACAAGAACGACTGCCGCCACTCCGAGCGTTAGGGTATGCGGTGTGAAGTGCCACGCAGCCAGCGCAGCGCGCACCTTAAGGATCGGCTTCTCCAAGCCCTTCTCGCACACGTCAAGGTACTTCTTGAGATCCTGGTCGAGGTACTCGAAGACGAGCGTGAGCTTGCGCTCCGTGTGCACGATGTTGTAGAGGCGCACGATGTTGCAGTGCTGGAGCTCCTTGAGCAGCGAGATCTCGCGGATGGCGGTGGACGGGATGCCCTCATCCTCGGCCTCGAGGCGGATCTTCTTGAGCGCAATGACCTCGCCCGTGCCACGGTCCTTGGCCTTATACACCACGCCGTACGTGCCCTCGCCGATCTTCTCCAGCTTCTGGTACCGCTCCATCGCGAACAAACCAGGCGCGCGCTTGCTCACGTTGATGCTCGTGAGCACGTGAGCCTTCCACTCGTTCTCTCTTTGCTTCTCACGAAAAAAAGCAATAAAATGAGATCCTGAGCAAGCTAATATCCTCAGCCATATATGGAAAATGCGAAGAGTTGTGAGAGTCCATATTACAACTAGTCGTTCTCGCAGGATCAAGATCAATCTCTTTATAGCGGAATCAAGAAGGGTTTCGCAAGCTTAAAGATGCAATCGAACCTACTTGAGCTCGAGAGAAAATGACATCACCGCTGCTGCTGCTGCTGCTGCTGCTCAACAGTGCCAGAAGCCAAGTCAACTCGACTCCTTTGTCACCGGCAGACGTTCGACGTCGATCTCGACCAGCAGGCGCGGCAGCTTCGCGAGAGAACCGGATGCTGCGCTTGTATCCGAATCCGAAGACCCGAGCGCGTACAGCTCGCCCAAGTAGGCGCGGTACGTTGGCATGAAGCGGTCGACAAAGTCGCGCACCTGCTCGGGGGACAACGCCGGTTTGTTCGCCGCGCGAAGCTGCTGCTCCTGCTCCTCGCGCCACCTGCAGCGTATGCCCGCGGTCGGCGCGTCAGCTGCACCGGATGACGTCACTTATATGACCCCGTGTGTGAGATTTATTGCACCTGTAGACCCAGTCGAGGTCCCCCACTTTGATCGTGATCAGACCGTGGAGCTGGGCGTAAAGCTGGTCGAACTCGCGCAGCGCCTCGTTCACGGGACGCAAGTCGGGGCTGCTCGCCACCAGTTAGTTGTTGGGCGTAAGGTAGATCGCTCGCTAGCGCCGCTTGCGGCAGGTCTGGCGAAAGATCCAAGCGCGCACCTGAGCTCGTCGCTGGAAGCTCGCGCCTGGAAGCCCATGCACCAGCCTTCGATGAGCACCACATCCAGCGGGCCTGTGTAGCGTAGCCGGCAGTCACCATCCAACAAACCAAAGCTCTCAGTCGCAACAGCGGATGTCTACCCCTTAGCCCCTCCCCCCCACACACATACCCTGCTTCTTTGCCCACTCGGATCGCGGCGCGCGGTCTCCGCGACCATCGTGCAGCGACTTATCGTAGCGCGGCACGAGGATCTCACCGCGCGACGTCTGACACTCGCGCACGAAGTCCAGCAGCAGACCCAGGTCCTGCGTGCCGGGGTTGCCGCGGTGCTGGCACGTCACACGCTCCAGACGTGTGATGGCCAGCCGTGTGTCATCCACTCATCCACGCATCCACACGCTCCCTCGCACCTCCAGCAGCGGGTTGCCCGCGTGCGTCTGCGCGAGCGCCACCTGGTCGCGACGCGTGAGGTAGACATCATCGAGCGAGAGCGCGGCGCAGCGGTGGCCAGAAAACGCCAGCAGTGCCTCGAGGTAGTTGACGAGCGTGGTCTTCCCGCCTCCCTGCACGCAGCTGAGTCCGAGCAAGAGCGGTCTCGAGGGGGCGGCTGCGAGCGCCGTCTCCGTCCAGCGGAAGATCGGTAGGTAGTAGTCGTCGATGCGGCGGCGCAGCGCATCCTCGTCCACGGCGGCGCGCAGATCGCGGCGCAAGAGGTGCTCGAGGTGCGCGCGAAGCGCAGCGGCGCTGGTCTTCGTCGCAGCGGCCATGCTTGAGGGGCAAAATGGAATCGCGCGGCTTGTTTAGCTAGAATGAGTCGAATCGTCACTTCGTGAGTGTATGATTACTCGGGCAAAATACGCCGCACATCATCAAGAGCACTGACTGGGCGCTCGGAAGGTGCCTGTGAGGCATCTGCTGCTCCGCTACCAGCTGGTGACTGCAACTTGGAGACTTCGGACGAGGTCTTGTCGTTTGCTCGTCCTGATCGCTTAGTCGTTCGCTGAGCAAAGACGCACCGAGAGAGTCGGCAACCAGCAGGTTGCACAATGATCTCGGGAGGAAGAGGAACGGCAGTGCTGCGATTCCAGCTGGCCATTGTCTGTGCTCTCTCTTAAGCAAGAGCAACGGGACACTCGCACCTCTCGGAGACTTCGGTGTGCACTTGGGACGCCAGAGCTCATTCCTCAATCCGCGGTCCTCAACGCACTTCGACAGCCTCTCCCTTCGGTGATCCTCCAAGCAAGCAGCAGCACCATGGCCCCGATTTGGACGACCGCGCTCCTTTCCACCGCGCTGCTCTTCACGGGTGGCGACGCGCACTCAGCGCTGCTCGCGAACAAGAAGGTGCTCGGCAAGCTCAACGGCGGCGAGTGCTTCAACTGCGCGATCGGCAGCTTCCCCAAGCCGGCTGATATCCCGGCGAGCGCTGTGGACCCCAGCAGTGACGAGGACGGCATCGCGGCGTACGCCAAGTCGTCCGGTCGCTCGGTGAAGGAGCTCTGGCAGGACTTCCTAAAGGAGACGCCGTACGGCACGATCGCCGAGCCGGACGCGATCGTGAACGGTCAGGCAGCGGACACGTGCGGCCGCTTCAGCTCGGACCCGCCGGTGGACTCGATCCCGTCGAACGCCAAGATCACGTTCAAGAAGTCCAACCACAACGGCCCAGCCGAGGTCTGGATCGACGGTGTCAAGAAGTGGTCGGTCGACAACTTCATCCGCGACGGCAAGGCGACCATGTCGGCGAGCGTCTTCAAGTGCGACAAGCCCGAATGCGAGGGCCGCTGGTACTGGATGGGCAAGGTGCGCGTCAAGGGCAAATGGGACCACTACCAGCTCTACGTGCAGTGCTTCACGATCAAGAACAACTCGGCCGGCGGCGCCGCCGCTGATGTTGACGACGACGACGCGGCCCCTGTGAGCGGCGGCAACTCGACGGCGCCGAGCACGACCCCGAAGGCGGGCAAGACGCCCAAGCCCACGAAGACCCCGAAGGCGGCCAAGACGCCCAAGCCCACGCAGGCGGCGGACGACGAAGAGTAAAAGTCTCCTATCATCGTGTGTCGACACTCTTGAGTACTTGAGTACTTGTATCCTCCGAGCAACTTGCTCAGAAGCAAATGCAACATCGGTTTCTAAACATTGTCTACATTCGAGCCTTTCGGTGGTGTAATCTCTCTTTTCCCGTGCTCGTGGTTGCTCTGGTCATTCGAGCGCCGCCAGACACTGTGTGTCGTCGCCCTCGTGGTGTCGGCGCGGTAGAAGTTCTTGTACTGTGCTGTCATCTTGTAGCTGAAGTCCGTCATGAATGAGTCCCCCCCCCCACACACATACACAGTTCTAAGATCGAAGGCGATTGCACCAGGTACATCTCTAACACGGACGTGCACATCACGCTCGAGCGCAACCTGCGAGGCAAGAATCTCTCGCAGATGCTTGGTGTGAATCCGAAACGCAATTTACAGGTGCTTGCGCACCCGAAGAAGAATGATGGCAGCGCGGCATCAAGTGCTATCGACATCAGCAACGCCAGCGCCAGAACTATCTCCAGCACGACGAGTTCCAGCAGCCAGCAGCTGCAGAAACATTCGAGTGCAACCAACACAACCAGCACGTCGAGCTGTTATATCAGCGTCAGCTTCATCAGCGCTACCTACTGCACCATGTTCAGCATAAGCATCAGGCTGGCCGAGTCTTAAGTAGCATGTTCTTGTTACTTTTGAATGCCACTTCAGATTTGTTCTTTTCGTCGGACATGCCCACTCGGTGATCTTCAAGCTTGGGGTCATTCGACGACGTCGGTCTCGACCTCGACCGCACGGCCCTCACCTCACGACCTCATCGACGCCAGAGCGATGGACCCGAGTGCTGCAGGTGGCGCGCACTCTCTCAGCGCAGCGCAGGCAGCAGACGCGTGCGCTCTCGGACCTGCGGCAGAGCCGTCGGGGGACTTGGACGAGTGGGCGTTCGTGGACGAGCGAGCCGAGTGCGTTGGCTGCGAGTTATTTGGCTCGCGACTCGAAGGAAGATAGACGGACTCACAGACTTGCTTTTCTGTATGCGGGCGAGCAGGATTGTCGCTTCCGTGTCGACGACGGATGTGACGCTGGACAGTGCGGAAGAGAGCGCTGCGTCGTCGCCACAGGAGCGCGCGAGCGAAGCTGCCACAGCTTCAAGTGTAAGTATGAGATTGGATACGGAGTTGGCTTTTGTGGAGTCCGATGTGGTGACGTACACCTGAGCCGACGCGAGCAGGTGGGAGAGGAGGTGATGAGTGCTGAAACCGAACGACTAGTGGAAGCTGAGGAAGAGATGGTGGATGCTCCTGCTGCTGTTGCCGCCGAGTGAGTCTGCGCGTTAGTTGCCAGAGAGTCGTCTAAGTAGCAAGAAGCATTCTCAATAACCCGAGTCTGGCTGGCGGTTGTTCTGAGCAGAGCATCGATGGCAATTCCCGACGGTTGTATGCGAGTCCGCTTGCGTATCGGTACGAGTCTGTTGGTGGTAGTGATTGACCGATGAGAACACTGTACGCATTAGCTCCTTATCTAGCTCTAACGCGTCTGGTGCGGTACCCAGGCGAGCATGTCCGCCCGGCGTGGTGTAAAGCTACACAGATCGTCGATGAGTTCGTGGCCGAGGTGCGCATGCAGCCAACAATGTTTGAAACGGTAAGCAAAAAGAGACGCTTTGATACAAACGTACTTTTACTTTCGCTCCATCCAGTTCTTCGCGGATGCTATGGCGGAAGGCAAGAAGATTCGTCTTATCTACATGGTGCGAGTTCGAGGGAACAAAGTCATTGCGATCCTTTTCCTGCTGTAGTACATCTATTCTCCAGAACTTGCTGCTGACTGACGCGTATTTATTTGTTGTACTATGACAGGGAATGCTGCTTATCCACGAGCGCACGATGGGCGAGTACGGCATCGAAGAAGACGGCGTCATCCACTGCGTCATCACGGATGCGGGTACGTGGACCAACCAACTTGTCTCTCATTGTGGGCTCGTCGCGACTTTTAACAACCTACAACGTTGTTGGTCGCCTCAGTGTCGACACCCCACCCACAGGCGTCTCAGAACTTGAACCTCAAGGGGCTGGCAAACCCCACGAACGCGCTGCTTGTGGCTACCGGTGCGGGGCTTTATGGCCTCTGGACGCTGCTGTACCACTTCCCACACCTCTTTTCGTGGAAGTCGATTTTCCTGCTCTCGGCGTTCAGTGCAGCGCACGTGTCAACCACGATCGCGCGCTTCACGACAGCCTGAGCAGCGCCCAAGCCGTCCATCCAAGAACGAGCGAGCGCCAGCGCCAGTGCGGCAACCTTCGACCAAGCCCATGAACATTGTACTATGTATCCAAGTTTTGCATCGTGAGTGAGAGGAAGAAGCGCACAAGTGCATTCGATAACAATAAGGAAATAAAAAGTTGTGTGTCCTGATGGCGGTCGGCTCGACGCGTCCTTGCTTGGTTGCGCTCTACGCGATTTCCCAAATCGCGTACTCTTCGCGCGTGACATCTGTGGATGGATAGCTGACGGATCGCAGCACCTCGAACCCTGTCGAGTCTGTATACAGAAACCATGCTGCTCAGTGTTCGCTGCCGGGAGAACAAGTTGCCGATTTATTCGCGCGAAGGTGTGACGGACGGGTTGATCACGCGCTCTCGTCAGGTTGGATGACGAGCCGCACCGTCATTTCCGTCGGCTCAGAAAGAACGATGCACCAGCGATCGCGGCAGCTGCCGCCGCGTAGTACACCATGCCAAGGGTCAGCTCCGTCCCGTGCGCGAACACGTGCTGCGTCGGGCGTAAGCGCTCGCCGATGCGCGACACGCGAAACGGGACGATGAGTCGGATGTACTTGTTCCCCCACATCTTGGCTCGCTTCACGGCGTCTTTCAGATCGTCGTCCTTGAACAGTAATACCTGAGCAACACGAGACAACAAAGCCAATGAGGACACTATCAAACCTCAAGTCGTCCCCGTAACGCAACTTGTACGTACGTGGTCGCCATCCTCATCTACGTAGTGCACTTTGCGAATCGTGTGGTCGTCAAGGCGGTTCTGAATGTCTCGCAGCAGTTCCTTCAACGACTCCGCCGAGCTTGTGAAGCGATGGTTCGTGCCGTAACAGTCGGCGAGCTTGAACACGAACACGTTCGGCGGGCTGTCCTGTGCAGGGTTGTCTGGCGCGGTCGGGTCCGACAGATCTTCGTGGAGGTTGAGGCTGTGGGACTCGACGAACTCATCCCAAGTCTGCCCGCTGATCACTAGACGGCCGCTTTGCCTCGGAGCTGTGTTCTGCGTCGTCGCTGCGGGAATCTCCACTTCGCCGTCACCATTAGTGGCGGCGGCAGCAGCAGGAGCAGCAGGAGTCTCGCTGTCATTCCCATCGTCGTGGTCCTCCACTGTGTCGTCCTCGCGCTGCAGGCTGCTGCGGAACTTGTCCCACAACGGCTGTACGCTTTCATTGTGCTTCGCGATCTGGAAGGACGACATTTGCTGCACGACGCCACACGTCACTTGCAGCACGTCGACGAGGCCCACGAGCTTCGTGTGCTCGTCGAATACGGGCACGTGCAGGAAGCGTCCGTTGTGCATCGAGTGCAGCGTCTCGAGAATCGTCGTGGTCAGTGTCGCAGAGTACGGGTTCGTCGTCATCACGCTCGCGAGTACGGTGCGCTTGGGGTCGACGCCGAGCGCGACTACGCGCCGCATCAGATCCTTCGTCGTGAAGATCCCGACCATCTCGCCTGCCGCGTTGCACACCATCACCGCGCTCGACTTTCTTTCCAACATCAGCTTTGCTGCGTCCAGCGCCGTTGACTCCGGCTCGACTATCGGGACGGCTGTGCCTTCTGTGAGGATCGCCGACAGCGTCGGGAGAAAGAGCTGAAGGACAGCGAAACGAGTGTTTGTTTGGTCAGTGGTGGACGCTTTAGCTTGCATCGAACTATGGTTCTGAAATGATAGCATATGAGTGAGTGACACACTTTTTGCCGAAGAGTCTCGAACAAGTTGGCGCCGGACCCGCCCGGCATGTGTCGCTCCAGCTGCCGTTTTGATCACAAGCGCACGGTTAGGACTTGGCAAGATCGCCTCCGTTCTGCCGTCTCCTCCCATAGTCTATCAGCGCACCTTCTTCACAACCTCCGACAGGCGATCCGGCGACAGCTCGTAGCCATGCTCGATCTTCGAGATCGCGTCGTAGAGGCACTTGGCGATGTCCAGAATCCCCACCACTGCATTACCAGCAAATTCCAAGAGTAACGGCATCAGTCACAGGCGTACACTGCTGTCCTACGGTATCCACTCCAGTGCCACACGAGACCTTTCTCGTTGTCGGTCACCGGGAGGTGGCGGAACTGGCCCGAGACCATTTTCTTGAGCGCGTCGATCGCGCTCGCGCTCGACGCGACGCACGACGGGTTGGGCGTCATGACGTCGCGCACGCGCGTCAGCCGCGGGTTCTTGTCCATCGCGACGACTTTGAAGGCGATGTCCTACGTGCGAATAGTGAGTAAGCATGCAGGCGATCTCCTTCTCAAGACTCCATACCGCCACACCACGCCACGTCACGCACTCGGTCGGTCAAGATGCCAGTCAGCAGCCCGTTGGCGTCGAGCAGCAGCGTGGCGTCGGTCTTCTTCTCCACCATGCTGCGCACGCACTGTGCCACCGAGTTCTGCTCGCTCTGCAGCAGCGCGGACGCCGGCTGCAGCTGCTGCAGGGCGCCACCGCTCTTCTTGCGCTTGGGCGACGCGTGCCGCCGGGTCGCATGTGGTCGCGCGCTGCTGCTGCTGCTGCTGTTGCTGCTGCTGCTGCTGCTGTGGCGCTGGGGAGTGCTGGACGAGGACGCTGAAGTGCGCACGTCACTTTCTGGTGGCAGCGGCGCAGTGGTCGCGACTGGTGCCTTCTTCGTCTTCGCCACCTTCCTGGTGGAGAAGACGACGGGCGGCGGTGGCGGCGCGTTCTTCTTCATCGGCTGCGAGGCGCTCGGGGCTCAAAGGCGGCGGCGTGGGGCGCGCGCGGGCGGCGGCTGCTTCGGGCGGAGGAAGAAGGGAAAGTGGCGTCGTGGTGTTGCGAGGCGGGTGCTTGGAAAGAAAAAAGTCGAGTCTGAGAACAGACTTTCGGAGCTCGTTGAACCAGTAGGCTCGAGGCGCGAAGGCGTGTGATTGGTGAAAAAGCACTGGATTAAGACAGCGATGTTGGGGAGAATTACACATCAAGCACAATGCTCAGCCACGACTTTTCAAGATTTGCAGCTTTTGCTCCAAAGTGAACGATGACGCACTTCATTTCATCATTGCGCAGTTCCAAACGCGAACACAGGCGATGCCTAACATCAAGAGATGCACAGGTGGGGGCGATCACGAGCATGCTCGCCGTTGCCTCAATACTTCTACACGCACGTCAGAAAAGTGCACCACTGATCAAAAGCGCATTCCTCCCTCTCATCAACCCATCAGGTCACTCGGGTGATTGCGCAAGTTCGCTAGACATCCGATACGAGAAATACTAAATCAGACGTGAGCTTCATGCACAGCTCACCTCGAGCGACCAGCGTTGCATGCAGTGCATGCAGCGCAGGCCATGACAGCCAAATGCACGCTTTTCGCGCTCTGCTATCAGACGACGGACTTCCGCTAATACACCACAGCCATCTTCACTGCAAGCTGCAGAGGTTGCGCTCCGAGTTGTCTCCGCCACTCTCCAA
>JAASFW010000881.1:0-10305 GCA_023334005.1 Globisporangium orthogonon
AGCAGCAGCAGAAGCTGTAAGAAGCGACCGCTCCGACAGCGACAGCGACCGTAGCAGCAGCAGCAGCAGCAGCAGCACTACCACCACCGCCGCCGCCAAACACAGCGGCTCGAACTGTGACGAACCGCCGGCAAACGGATGTTTGATGATGCGTGTCAAGTAGTTAATAGATAAGTGCAAAAGCAAATGCAAGAGAAGACAGTCGCTGTAGCAGTTGTCTGTGGTGTCATCGTATGGCGACTTTGGTATTTGCAGTTCTGTGCAAGCATGGAGTGTGAAAGCGCAGCCTCCACAGTTTTGTTGCGCGACGCGACTCTTTGATCCGATCTTGTACGGTCTCCTTCCTGGCTCGCCCACTGCTTTCGGCAGGTCGGTCGCAATCCCGATGCTTGTTCCTCCGGTATTGCTGCAGCTGGTGGCGGCAGTGACGGCGTTGGCAGTGGCGACGCCTACACCTGCTCCAGTGCGCGTCGCTGTACCGGATCTAGCGGGGATGCTGTTCTCAACACGTGCTGCGGTGCAGAAGACCGTGCGCTTTGGATCTTCGGAGACTGCGACCCTCTTCGTGGCTAATGACTTGGATCCGAGCGGCGGTGCTGTTTCCACAATGGCTGCGTGCTCGACAGCGCTCTGTGTGGACCTGCGTTTTACGTCCGAGTTCGAACCAGATCCGTTCTTGCTCGAGAGGTTCACATCCGAGCTGCCGGTCGTATCGTCATTAATGAGTGGAAGCGACGCAGCGGCAAGCGAGATCCAGCCAGTAATCATTGGCAGCCGTCCTGGGGATGACGTCCAAGTGCAGACCTGGTGGCGCTTCGAGACGAACGTGAGCGACCCGACGACCCAGATCCCGACGCTCGACGTGCTACTACATCTCAAGCAGCAGAGCCAATTCTACTCGAGGAAGGATCAGTTGCTCGTGCACTTGGTCGCGCGCCGCTGGAGTGGTACTGCAGCGACGACAGCGGTCGAGAGTTTCAGTCTCTACGGGAACCAACGCTTGACGTATGAGACGAAGGTTGTGCGCGCGAACCACCTGCAAATCTCGTTCGCTATCACGCGAGATGCCGCGCAGCGTGACGTGGTCATGGAAGACGCGTACCCGATCGCCGAGTTTGGAGCCAATCTAGAACGCGATCAAGGCGCGAAGGTGAATCGCTGGGTGTACCGGGAACCCGAATGCTCTCAGTGCGCGCTGGCGCTCTACAACTGTTCAAGCTATGAGGACTTCCATTATGAGTCCTGCGGCTACAGCTCGTCGAGCGCAGGTCTCATAGTTTGTCTGCGGGACCACTTCAACCTCACTAGTGAGTGGTTCCAGAGTCAAGTGAAGCAGCAGCAATCCGGCTTTGAGACGTCGATCAGCGATATGCTCCTGCTCTGCTTCAACGAGCTCGTGAATGACGATGCGGCTGTGAATGGTGCTGCGGAGACTCTCACCGCGATATCAGAGCGAGAGTGGTGGAACAGCACGAGAGCGTTGAGCTGCATGGCGAAGAACAGATGCCCGATAGGTCCGTTTGGCGGCATGTTCAACACATCCAACCCTGGTAATATGGTTGAGCTTACGAACGCAACCAAGTACGTCCACATAGCCCAAATCGTTGCGTCAACTTTCTCCGGCGTGTTTGAACTTTCATTCAACACCTCGGACTCTCCCTCGGTTGGGCTCGTAAGCCGCACCTCTATCATCTCAGACAACACCTTGGAGCGAAGTATTGTGCAAGGGCTTCAGGAGGCAATTGCGATCGAGAGCATCGACATATCAGTGCACAAAACCTTCAGCGATGCCAGCAACACGTGGACACTGACAGTCGTGTTCACGAACGTGTTGTTTCCCAACTTCGTATCCCACTTCCAGCTCAGTTCCACTGCTACTACATTCAGTGAGACGCGAACTATGGAGAATTTCTCGAAGTTGCGAGTAACAGACTTCGACGCTTCGAGATTGGCACAAGTTGACAGATGTGCAGAGTGTGAGAACCACCTCTCGCAGTGTCAGCTCGACGACAAATGCCGCGAAAGTGTGTTACCTTGCATGATCAGTCAGTTTGAGTACTCGAATCAGTGGCTGAGTCAAGCGTCAACGTTTGTACCGGAGTTCGGCACCACCCAAGTGGATGTTCTCTCGGCGTTTACATCGTGCACAGAAAATATGTCCAGCGCGACCTGGAATCCTGTGCGTAAAGCGGCTCTCTGCTACGCGCAGCGGCGCTGCGTCACTGGGACTGATCCCGAATCTGATGAGCCGACCGTGTTCAAAGTCACGAACGGCACGCAAGTCTTCGTTATCGCCGTGGACGATCCCGACGACAGCTCTGACACTGTGACATTGAGCATCGCCCACAGACACGAAACGTATTCATACACGTCCCCTATCGCCAGCCTGCCGGTCTTCTTCCGGTCCTTCGTGCTGCAAAACAGTGGAGACGTGGCTGTAAGCAGTAGCGTGGATCCCGTCGATGCAACCAAGCGCAGAGTGACACTAACGTACTACAACTTGCTCGACAAGCTACCGTCCATTGACGCACCAAGTGGCGACATATCGTGGACTCAGAACACATCCGCGAAGGCGTACTTCGAGTTCCACAATGAGGATCGTGACGCGCATTTGTCACTCATGCGCTTGCTGCAGCTTCTGCGTGAGAAGGCATTACCACTCAGCTCGATCGGAGAGCAGTCCAGACACTCGTGGGTACTCGCCCCAGAGTGCGTCCGCTGCAGCGCGAGGTTGTTCACATGCGACGCAGAGCACGTGATGAATCGTACTTGTCACTACAACTCGATGGCAAGTCCGTTCGGTCGTTGCCTCCAGGACCAACTGCCTCAGTCATCGTTCGCCTTGTTGATGAATGCAAGCGGCAGCACGGTGATCCGCAGCAATTTGTCCTACTGCGCGCGCAAAGTAGCAAGTGCTCTACCAAACACGGCAGCTATCGTGGCATCCGCGGTGGAGACGAATGCGGCACTTGGCTGCTTTGCGGCGTCCAAGTGTCCGTTTGGACCGCTGGATGTCATCTCGAGCAACCAGACAGTTATCCTAGAAGTCTCGTCGTACATCCATGTGCTGCGCATTCATGCAGCCGAGTTCCGCTTCACTCTCGATTTCAGGTTTGGAGACGAGTCGATGGTGTTTGCTCGCGTCCTGATTGACGACACGATGACAAAAGACAATCTCCTCCGCACCATGGCAAGCACTCTGTCGACAGCAAATGTGTCTCCGATCGTCAATGCACTTGAAAGCGAAGCTGGCGGAAGTGAGTGGACGGTTGAGATTCGATACAACAATGTGCTTCTGCCCAGCTTCTCTGTTTCGATCGGCTCAAACTCGATGCCAGCGAAGGTTGCGATCGAGAACATGCTGATGAAGTCTTCGCCAAGACTGTCCGTCTCACCGCGTGATCATCTCAAGATCTCCAGAGAACCTCAGTTCACAATCACCCCAGCATGCCAGGAATGTGAACGAGCAGAGTTGTCTGCGTGCCATCACTCGCGGTTCTGCCACACGACAGTCCTTCCTTGCTTTATCGCCAGACTTGAGCGAGAGACAACGACGGTGATTTCAGGCAGCGACAGTGTCGATATCACCGACTGGCTGCACACATGCGCGAGCAGTGGGACATTTTACAACTGGGGGGCTCCGCTTCAGCGTTTCCTCGCCTGCTACGCGCGCATCAGATGTGCCGTGTCTGCAGATATCGAAAGTGACAACGACGATACGAATCCCTCAGACACTGTGCTGCGGTTGCACCAGGGTGAAGAAACGCTGTTTGTTCCCACCCCCACTGATGGCACTGAAGTGTTCGCCCTAAGCATCGCTCCGCCCACAAACGGCTCAAACTTCGCATCGCAGCAGTACTCTTTCAGCGGCAACTTCTCCGATCTCGAGAACATGCTCGTGTATCTCACGATGGATGGAGCAAGCAATATCACTGCTGCTGTTGACGGACAGCGTGGCGATGGACTAGCGCGCATGCAAGTAACGTACGGAGACGACTACATTGGCTTGCTGCCCCGGTTGGTGTCCCCCAGCGGGAGCTCAAGCACCAGCTCATCGCAGCCGCGACTGGAATTCGTGTCTTCGGCACAGTCACCAGCACCAGACAAAGTGCTCGAGTGGAGCAAGTTGCTCGTCGTACTACGAAACGCCAGCGCTCTCTCGGTCGCTGAACCGACCTGTACCGAGTGCGAGCAACTTTTCCTGACCGAGTGCAGGAACTCAGAAGTATGCAGCGGAGAAGTGCTCACATGTCTCCATTTCGGAATCCTGAGCCAAACAGACAGCGGAGCAAGTTCCGTCGGCAGCGATGGCACCGTTTTGCTCGACTCCGATCAAGATCTTCTTAACCAAATACTCTCGTGTACGGCTGGGCGGCCGTCTGCTTTATGGGCGCCGCTGAGATCGTTCTTGGACTGTTACGAACACGCGCAGTGCTCGGTGAGCGAGGAGGACTCGTCGCCAAGCTATCTCCGCTTGCAACGAGGGCGCGTTCGCTTTACTCTTTCTGCATCTACTGTTGGTGCTGGTGCGGACGACGAAGCATCGCGTGAGACTCTCCGACTATCGCTGCAATCGCTGGCCGAAAATGCGAGCAACATCTCGGTCCAGACATGGAACTCGACGCTCCTCTCCGGCGATCTTTTCCAAGTTCAGGTCACATACGACAACTACTACGGCCAGATCCCCATGATCTTTACATCCGTCATGCAAGCTACTACAGCGGCATACTTGCAGCCGAGACTGATTCTGTACACCTCGAATGGGCAAACGTCGTCGCCAACAAAGCTCGTGAGCACGATCTCTCGATATATCTATCGGCCAGAGTGCAGTTCTGTGTGCAGCGCAAGTCTTGATGTCTGTCAGAAAGGTGATTCGAGGGCGGCGCTCGTGTGTCGCGAAGCTGTTGTGCCGTGTCTCCACGAAAAGCTGAGTGTTGCAGCTGCAGCTGTATCTGTTCTGCCAGTGGACCTTGCGGAGATACTACGAACGTGTGCATCAGCCAAAGTGCTGGATGGCGCAAAGCCGATCGCGGACTTCATTTCGTGCTACAAGAACAGTAGATGTCCGCTCAGTGTACAGAGCGTGACCAGAGTGCCGACCTTTCTGGAAGTCGAGAGCGGAAGAGAGTTGTTGCAAGTCTCGAGCACGCCTGTCACGCTCACGATTCGCCACCCGCCAAGTAGCAGCAACTCAGTCCAATTTGCATTCTCCGGGGACACTAGTGAACTGGCAACCTTCTTGCAGGAACAAGTCATGGGCTCGCAGGCTGCAGTGCAAGCCCAGCTCTCAACCGATGGTACCGGTCTGCTGACGCTCATTTATGGCGGAGATTACTTTGGTGATCTTCCTGTAATCACTGGCAGCGGTGTGCAGTCGTCCAGCCGACACCTTTCGAGTGCTGTGACGACCTTGACTCCGAATACTGCGACACCACACTGGGACCTCTTCGCCTCTCAACTGAAGAGCCAAGTCGATTTCATCGCACAAAATCGGCCGAGTTGTACCACCTGCGCATCAACGCAGCTTGATAGCTGCTCCGCGTGCGCGACGGTTCTGCAATGCTTTGCGCAGAAGCTGAGCCCACCAATATCAGGCGAGTTACATCCGATCGCCGATGAGACCGGAGTGGAAGTCACCGGCGCTCTTTACGCCTGCATCTCCTCCAGCGAGGCAGCAGCTGTGCCGCACCTCGCTGGCTTCTTCGGGTGCTTGATGGAACATGCGTGCCAGCTCAGCTCTTCGGTCCTAGACACTCGCAGCGACAACGCCACATATATCATCGCTCACAACGCGACGTATTCGTTCACGGTCGACAGCAGCGAGCTCCCGCTGGATGTGACGATCACAGCGCCACCAGAAATGATACCAGGGCCGACCACTGTGACGCTCAATCAAAGTGACTCCTACGAACTCTTCCACCAGACGCTCAGTGACGTCGTCAACATGGGTGGTCCAGAGACCTCGACCGTCGTGATCTCCGACACCGCTGCTTCATCTTCATCTTCGACGGCTGGAGCAACTCGAGCAATCACAATCACGTACACAAACTACTACGGACCGCTCCCGGAGCTTTCAGGAACGAGCATAGTGAGGGGCCCAACCAATACGGCGCTTGCATTTCAGTCTCTCGGAGGCACTGCCTCATGGGATTTCTTTCTCGACATCGTCGACAGCTACGTACAAGCGAACGCAGCATCGCCTCCAACTGCACCAGCACCGACTCCCGTTAAGGTCCTAGCGAACGACTGCGCGCAGTGCGGCGCGGAACTCTTCGGCTGCACGCTCAGCGACATCTCACACGGATACTGCAGCTACACCAACGCCACTAGCACATTCGCGCAGTGCTTAGCGCGCGACCTGGATGCAGTCACGTACCAGCACATGGTGTCGAACGGGCTCGGCTCATTCTTCAACGTGCTCAGCACGCTCTTCACCTGCTACAGTGAGATCCAGTCTAACGATGAAGCTGCCAACAGCGCCAGGACTGAGCCGACGCACGACATGTGGTACGCTGCCTCTGAGGCCATGGCGTGTTTTGACGCACAGGACTGTCCGCTCGGTCCGCTCGCCAACGCCACCACCGCAAACACGATGGTGCATCTCGAGAGCACGACCGCCATTATCGCCTTCGCCATCAACGGAGATGGTGCTTTCCAGGCGGTCTTCGTCGCGACCTACGGGTTCCGCACGCTCACGTCCAGCACTTTCACGGACGCCACGACCGACAACGAGCTTCAGAGCTGCATCGCAGCCATCCTGCCGGCGCGCGCGCAAGTCATCGCCTTCATGGCGCCGCGAGCTGCCCAACCCAACGCGCAGCCACCTCTTCCTGCGGGTTTCGACATCACACTCGAAGTCTCTAAGCTCTACTTCCCGGACGTTGACATCCAGCTGGTCGTTGGCACGGACCCGGCGCTCGCCGGGACGTCACAGCAGACGTGGAGCGCCAAGCTCGTCGTGGTCGACATCGATAGCACCAAGATCGGTATGTCGTCTGCATAGATGCGGTCGGACGGATGGACGTGAATGGTTGGTGCGAAGGAGCGGAGAGTGGCTCGCGATCACATTCGGGTAATCCAAGTTTCACATTTCCACCCTCGACATGTTCTCAAGATTCGTAGCGTGCGCGTCTGCCCTTGACCCGAGCCACTAGCGCTGCTGCTCGTGATGGTTCGCAAGCGTGTCGAGTTGCTTCCTGTAGAACGCCTTGAGCTCGCTCACCTCGGCTTGTAGCTCCTCCACCTGCTCCTCCTTCTCGCCGAAGAGCTCGAGGAGCACGTGCTGCCGCTGTCTGAGCTCCTGCAGCTCCTCCTGCGTCTGCTGGAACCGCGCCTCATTCGTTTCCAGCAGCGCGTTCCGCGTGCTCAGCCGCACGATCTCCTCCGTGAGCTGGCTCTGCTTCGCCTCGAGCGTCAGCAGCTGCTGCTTCACCAGGCGGTTCTCGCTCTCCTTCAGCCGCAGCCGCTGCTGCAGTTGGCTCATTCCTAGCACCGAGGCGGATCCTGCGTACACATCGTCGCCAGCGACTTCGAGCGACTGCGTAAGAATCGACGCCTGCGTCTCTGCAGACGCAAGCGCAAGTGCGCTCTCACTGCTGTCGACGCTGCCACGCTGCACGCTTCTCGCGCCGCGCGAGCTGCCGACACTGCTGACGCCCCCATTCTGCTGCATGGCTGCGGCCTTGAGTCGCCGAACTTCGTTCTGGTGCCACTCGAGATCGTGGCTCAGCTGCGCCGCGCGCGCTCGCAGCGCCTCGAGCTCGGCGCCGCGCGCCCCTGTCGCCTCGGTGCCCGACTCGGTACGCTTGCCTAGCTTGCGCTCGTTGTTGAGCCGCAGTTGTAGCTGCTCGCGCGCGCTCGTCTCACTCTGCGCCCTGCTCTTCCACTCATCGCGGTCAGACAAGGCAGCGTCAAGCTGCGCGTGGAGTTCGCGCTCGCCCGACGCGGCACTCGCTGCCTTCTCCTTCTCGCGGGCCAACTCGGACGCTCGGCGCCTCGCTTCCTGCTCCAGCACCTCGATCTGGCTCTGCAGCCTGTGAATGTGGTCGTCGCGCTCGAGTTTGTCGTCCTCGACTGCGCGACGCGCGTCGTTCGCGTCACGGAGGCGCTGCAGCAGCGTCGCTTCTGTCGCCTTCCAGGTTTCCTGACGCGCGCGCTGATCGTCCTGCAGCGCGTTGATCTGGCGCAGCAGCGGCTGCGTCGCCTCCGTCACGCTCTGCCCCATCAAGTCGATGCGGCTCACTGCCTCCTGCCACTTGCGCTTCAAGTCCTGGATCTCCGCGCGGGCGCTCTCCTCGCGCCGCGTCGCCTCGCTCTCTAAGTCCTGCAGACTTTGATGCAGAAAGTGGATCGTATGCTCAAGTTCTGCCTTCTCGCCTGAGAGCGCAGCGTTCGAGTGACTCATCTCCTGCGCCTCGGCGACTTCCTTCTCCAGCTCGTCGTTGCGCTGCGAGAGCTGGTCGACCTGTGCGCGCAGCTGCTGCACTTGCGTCTCAAAGGACGCTGCGTCTTGTTCGGCCTTCACCAGCCTCTTCGAGTTCGCATCAGTAGAACTCTGGAGCTGGCGCAGCTCCTGCTGACACTTCTTTTTCTCCTCTTCCGAGAGCTTAAGCTTCGCGACCTGCTCCTGGAGCTGCGAAGACACCGCGTCCAGCTGCGCCTGAAGCTTCGCCCGCTGCTCCTCTTCCTCGTTTTTCTCTTTTCGGAGCTGCCGCACGCGCTGCTCGAGCTGCGCCTGCTTGACCGAGAGCGCCTGGCCCTCTTCTAGCAGCCCCTTGAGCTTCTCGTCCTTCTCGCTCAGCGCGGCTTGCATCGCTTGCAAGTCGCTGTCGCGTTGACCGGACGCCATTCGGTTGAGCTTCGCCACCTCGACGCGCATCAGCTCGAGTTGCTCGGTCAGAAAGCGCGCGCGCTCCACAGCGGCCACCTCGCGTTGGCATGTCTTGTCGAGCTCGTTGTGCAGCTCCTGAATCGTCGCAGACGTCGCGAGGAGCTGGGCTTCGCGCGCCTCGAGGTGCTGGCGCAGCGACGCGATCTCGCTCCCCGCCGCAGAAACGCCTTCGTTAGGGGATTCATGCTTGGGAGCGGCATCACCGCTGGTGTTATACTCGAGTGACGTATCACCACCACCACTAACACCACTACTGTCGCTGCCACCATCGACAACTTCAGAGATTCCTGCGTTGATACCAGGAGGTTCCGCGATGGCATCGGCGCTGCCCTTCTCTTCCTCGCGGCCACCGCCGTCACTTTCATTCAATGAGACCTCAGGTGTCGCGACGCTCCCGCTCGGCTCGTCCAGTGCAACTGCCTCGCTTGCCGAGTCTGACTCTTTGACCACTGCGCTCGCCTCTCCATCCTGCTCGCTGCCCTCCATCGCAGATGCACTAGCAGCTCCATAAACCTGGGGCTCCGCTTCGTCGTCCTCGCTCACTGTAGCTGCGGCTTCCCCCACACCCGCTGCCTCGCCGTCCTGCCGCACACCTTCCCCATCCCCACTTCGTTCGCTCGAGGCGATAGGCTTCTCTTCTTCGTGCTGTGCGGCCTCGCGCTTCGCTGTGCGCGCAAAGCTCAGTGGCGCTGGTGTCGGCGGCGCCACGTGCGTGCGTCGCTGCTTCCCATCCGCCGAGTATGGCGGCTGCGACTGCAGCAGCTGCGGCGCGCCCCATGGCGCCGCGCGACGCACGAGGATGTCGTCGGCCGCCTGCTGTTGCTGTGGGGCGGCTGTTAGCGTTGATTTTCCTGCCTCAGGCGCTGCTGCTGCTGACGCAGGCGACGTGACTGAGGCATCGAGAGCGGCAGCGGCGCTGCTGTTGCTGCTGCTGTTGGTGGTCGCTTTGGTGCTCAGCACCGCCTGATCGAACTGCTTCTCGACGTCCTCGCGGAGCTTGGAGACCTGCTCGAGGCCCTGCGACACGATTGACGTGACGTTCAGGCGCGCGCTCCAGCCGCCCCACGACATGGTGGCGAGCGATCTGCTTGGGAGACCTTCGAGCTGACGATATCTTGTGTCTCTATCGAGAGGAGTAGGCTTTGTCTCCAAGCACGAAAAATCCCTTGCTTTAACGACGCAGCCAACAAATGACGCAGCAAGGCGAATCGATTGATCGTCACCTTACCTCTCAATGCGAGCGAGACCTGCGTGCTTCATTTCTCGAAACCGACAACAATGCGCACTATAAGACATGAACACTCGCTCCTTTGAGCTCGCGTCAGTCGCGTTCCTCGTTGCTGTTGTTGTCTGCGCCTGTGCAGACTTCGTCGAGCGTTGCTTTCTCTCTCTCTCTCTCACTCTCTCTCTCTCTC
>JAASFW010000882.1:0-10290 GCA_023334005.1 Globisporangium orthogonon
CCCCCCCCCCCCACACACACACACACAGCCACTCTCGAGCGGTAGTCGCACGTACCAGCTCGACCATCCCGAGCGAGTCACCGACGAGCAGCATGTCGAAGCCCGCGAGGTCGACGTGCACAGCGGACGGGTAGTCGTAGGCCGTGACCATGGTGATGGGCTTGTTCTTGCGCTTAAGGATCCCGATGTCCAGCGTTGTGACCTTGCGGCGCTCCAGCAGCTTGAGCGTGCGCGCGGCCGCCACCGGGTTGTACGGCAGTCCGTCGCGGCTGCTACTGCTGCTGTCGCCGCTGAAGTTGCGCAGGCTCAGCAGCGCGGGCGGCGCGCGCGCGCGGCGCAGCGACGGACTGGCGCGCAGCAGCAGCTGCGTGGGCGAGGGCATCATGGCGCTACGCGGGACGAGAAGGCGTGGAGGTGCGCGCAGCTCCGGCGATCCAAAAGTGACGAGATCAGCGGCGAGCTCAGAGGAGCGACCGGTAGCGATTCTAGACGAAGCAGGTGCCTAATCTACCGATACAGCCGAGCCTGCTGTGATCCGCTTGATGGGATGAGCGTCAACACTCTCGGTGATTGCTCCGCTCCAAACTTGCCTGCGAAATGAATTGTGTCGAGTGGAAACCATGAGTGTACTACACCCTATTCCTACCAGAAAGAAAGCTTGCACGCTGTCACAACAACCTGCGCTTTCTTTCAGAATATACGCGGTGGGATTCTCCCTGGTTTTCATCACTAGCTTTTTTTTGCGTCTGGCGGAAGAATGCTGCCGCGCATGATGCTGCTCCGCGCCTCCGCTGCCGCCTCGCCAGCGCGCAGTCTTCGCTTACATCGCGCACTCAGCAGCGCGCAGATCCCGCCATTCCATCTGGCGATCCCCGTGCGCGACTTGGGCGAAGCCAAGGAATTCTACGGCGGCATCATGGGCTTCGTGGAGGGCCGCTCGTCGACGCTCTGGCAGGACTACAACATGCTCGGCCACCAGCTCGTGGTGCACGAGGTGAACAAGGACTACCGCGCGCAGGATTTCTACAACCCCGTCGGTGCGTCCTGTTTTTTCCGCTGTGTAGTGTGGCGTGTGGACCAACACTAACGCTCTCGTGCTCTCGCCTCACTTGCGCTGCTCAGAGGCGGACGACGTGCCGGTGCCGCACTTCGGCTGCGCGCTCACGGTCGACGACTTCCACGCGCTCGCGGCGCGCATGAAGGAGCGCGGCGTGCGCTTCATCATCGAGCCGCACCTGCGCTTCCAGGGCCGCAAGGGCGAGCAGTGGACCATGTTCTTCAAGGACCCGAGCGGCAACAGCCTCGAGTTCAAGGCCATGACGACCCCCGAGAACCTCTTCGCCAAGTACGTCGAGGTCTAAGGTCTAAGACGCACCACACGAGTGCGCGCTGTTACTAATACAGTTGGTGAGTGAGCGGCGACGGCTTCTGTTGCTCCTCCTCAGTCGTCGCCGCCGTCGATGTCGCCCGGCTCAAAGTCCCCGAATTCGTCCTGGTCTACGTCGTCGTCGTCTTCGTCGTCGTCTTCAGCTTCTTCTTGCTCGGCCAGTGCCTCCTTGTGCATCTCCACCGCCGTCTGGTACATCCCGAGGTACATCTCCTCCGACGCATGCTGCGCGCTCGCGACGACCTCGGGCAACGCGGCCAGCTCCTTGGCGATCCAGGCGTGCGCGCCAACCGTGTCGAGCCACACACCGAGGTTCTGCGAGCAGTACAGGAACGCCTCCTCGATCGACCCGGGCGCCGGCTCCCTGATCTCGTCCACAAACTCGACGACCTGGACGAACGTCTCGTGCGCGCCGATGAAGACCGCGACGAACGGATTGAGCCTGAACGCCTGAAGGAACGCGGCGCGCACGACTTCCTCGCTCGACCCTTGCTCCTCCAGCACCTCCCACGACACGTACTCGAGGATCACCCGGCAGTACGCCAGCACAGTCGAGTCTTGTCCCTGGAACTGGTCGATCAGCGCGCGCGCCTCGGCGCCGCGACCCTCGTCCACCAGCACGCATGCGAGCCCTTCGCGCGCCCGCATCGAGTCGTCCGTGTCGAGCTGCATGCACGCCTCGTAGTGCCGAATGCCGTGGTCCGCCATGCCGGCGGCGCAGCACGCCTCCGCCAGCTCCTTCATGATCCTACGGCCGGAAGCACGTCAGGCGTTGAAACAAAAAGTCAAGACGGCAAACAGACACGCACCGCAGGTACTCGCGCGTCTCTGGGTGCGTCGAGAAGGCGTTCGCGCGCAGTGTCTGCGCGTAGAGGTCGAAGGTCTCGACGGGCTGGCGCAGCTCGTCGCCGTGCTCGTCTAGCTCACCCGCCGCGATGCGCGCGAGCAGTGCCGCTGGCCTCGCCGCACCCTTGAGCTTCCACTCGCTCGGCGGTGTCGGACCCCTGCGCGGCGCGGGCGCAGGTGCCGCCGGCTTCACCGGGAAGTGCTTGAGCTCATGCTCCTTGCGCGTGAGCGCGCGCTGCAGCTGCACGACGCGCATCCGGCGCCGGTTCTGCGCGCGCTTGTCCCGGCTGCTCTGCATACACTCGACGGAGCTCTGCGCGAACGCCTGGGCCTTGCCCGTGGCGCGCGGGCCTTTCTTCCGGTGCTGCTTGCCGCCGCCCATCGTGTGTCCGTGTTCGGCGTGGTGGCTTTGGGATTTTGGCCAGTTTGACTGGCTAAAAAGCTAGGGGTACTCGATAAGTACGAATGGCTACATCTTGACATGATCAGGATACTGTGCCACGCACACAACGTGCAGTCCTCCACTCCCTCCCTCCCTTCCTTTCTCGCACCTTCGACGCGCTTCCTCTTCTCCCGTCCTCCCACGTGGATCTCTCCTCGATTACTCGCATGGACACTTCCACCTCCAGCGCAGGTGTCGCCGCTGCTACTGCGTCTCGCTACTCGCTGCTGTCACCGGCGCTTGCGGAGCTGCTCGACTTCCTAGTCTACGTGTACGCGAGACGCAGCGCCGAGAACGTGTGACAGGTGCTCCAACTGCTCTCGTCTCAGTCAGTCGGGCTTCTCGACTTGCCGGGGAAACACGAGTTCCAGTCGATGTAGTCGGGAGTGGTCGATCGACTGGCAGATACACGCGCAGCGGACAGAGTCCCTTGATGATTCGCACGGGAGCATTCTCCAGTTCACCATGATCGTCTTCCAGGTAGTTCAGCTCAAGACAGCATGCTCGGCCAACGACCTGTTCGCTCGTCACGACTTCGGCAGTCACAAGTCAGCTCCGGGATATCCACGCCGAGATAAATGTACTGGTGCGCAGCACGAGCCTGGAGGTAGACGACCGAAGTGCTCGGCGTTCTCGAGGCGAGTTGGCACTATTGGAACAGTTTCGAGAAGAGATCGACGGGTGGATGCCGTCACTACCTTGGAATGCGACGAGGATAGACGAGTGAGGCGCACTCGACGAAGCCGCGTTCCTGTTGCAGCATGCAGTGACAGCGCAGGGTCAGTCATGCGGCTCGGATCTACTGGATCTGCGAAAGAAATCACTGCGCAAGGTACTGGATGAGGCAAATGCTGCAGCGGGATCTGACAAAGAGACCGGAGATCGCGAATGTTGTGCGCTGGCTGGAGGATTTCGCGAGGGAGACAAGGCCCAACCACAGAAGCCGAGATGCCGATCCGCGCAAAGAAGTATGGCGAACTAACGAGCTCAAGAAGGTCAAAATTCCAAAGCTGAGATACACACTTGAGCGATTCGTCAATCACAAGCTCGCGAGGAGGCTCGCTCAGTGTAAACAGTCTCCAGATGTCGTCAAGCACATCTTCGAGCGGATGCGCGACATACTCGATGTGATCCATGCACAAAATCGACGTGTGCGCGACGATGCAGTCACGTGATTCGTCGAAGTGCTGCTGGATTTCCACGGCCACTTGGGTGTAGCTGGGAAAACGAAAGCCGACTTACTCAACAGCGCCGAGATCCTGGTCGACCCGAAGAAGCAAGGTGCTGTGCAGTGGAGATCGCCAGAGTACCTTCGAGGCGAGTGAGTCACTTTTGCCTCCGACGTGTATTCGTTCGGCATGTTGATCGTCGAGCTGGTGAGTGGCGCACCACCATGGGGCTCAGCAAGTGATGGTGACGTGCGCGATAATGTCAAAACCGGAGCTCTTCCTCTTCGCCCGGATGGCGCGAGTGCGGTGGTGTGGGGCTTGGTCCAAGCGATGTGTGCGCTGGATCCGAAGCGCCGCGTGACGATCTCGTTCGTGGTTGAGAAGCTGCACCAGTTGTCGCAACAGCAGAACACCAGCAAGTTTGAGAAGACAGAGGCTTCATAAGGCAGTCGCTCTTGCATAACGTAAATGCACATGTGCGCAGCAGTCCAATCGCTCATTAGACTCGCGTGAACATGCTCGGTGTGGATAGACTGAGATCAAAACCGCGCTCGCCCAGACGGTCTGCCTCCGGGGTTGGCAGCGGCGCGCGCTTCACGAGCAGGAGCTGTGCGACGCCGAGTCCGAACACATTCAGCGGGTTCGCGCGCTGCTCCTGCGTGCTATGGCGCAGCAACACGAGCGCCTCCCTCTCTTCTTCTGTTTCTTCTACTCTGCTGTTGCGCTGTTACCACGCGGTGCCGAAAAAGTCGGTCGCGCTTCTCATCACCTCGTGCGCTAGCAGCTTCTCGCGCGCGAAGCACGGCTCGCCCTGCAGCTTTTGACGCACGAGAAACATCGCGTCGAGGTGGCATGCAGAGTGCCGTGTCCGCCAGCCGCGCTGCGCCGCGCAAATGCCGCCGCCGGTGTCACCATCCAAGTGCACTTCGAGCGCGTTAGATGCGCGTGACGAGGCGGCGGCGGCAGCAGAAGAGCCGCTGCGGAGGCCGCAGCCGCGAGCGGCGTCGCTGTCGACGTCAGCAGGGCAACTCAGCGGCTCTTCAAGATCTGCTCTTGTAGAGAAAGAAAGCGGGTAATTCACTCTCTGCAGGAGCAGTCATAATCGAGTGGTCCGTCGACGACGACTTTGGCAAATACGCAGATCGCCAGCTCGAGCAAGCACCAGCAGCCGACACCAGGCCGACGAGCATGAGCAGCAGCAGAGCCGCGAGCGCACTGACGCGTCGCGTGGTGGCGCTGCAGGCGCCGCGCGGCGCGCGCTTCTTCGCGGCGCCGGGCAAGGGAAAGGGCGGCGGCGGGAACGCCATCGTGGAGGAGGCCGTGGACCTCGCGCGCTTCGTGCCGACCAACATCTTCAAGGACGGCCAGCACGCCGAGCTCAAGGACCCGAGCGAGTACCCGCCGTGGCTCTTCAAGCTGCTGGACGCGCAGCCGACGCTCGGCGAGCTCGAGCGCACGGGCTTCGACAACCTCGAGCTCGAGCAGCAGCGCCGACTGCTCACGCTCGCGAACCGCCGGATCGTCAAGGGCAACAACGCCAACAAGGCCAAGAAGTAGACGGGCGACGGCCATGGCAGCGACGTGATAGAACGAAGGAAGGAGAGAGGAAGTAGACGAGAACAGCAGCAGCAGCAGTGGCAGTGTGAGAATGGGGGAAGGGAGCGGCGTCCGCCGCACCCTTTATCCCCGCCGCTCTGGGTCTCTAACGCGCGACAAACAGGAGAATGGAAGCCAAGTGTACTCTGTAGAGCTAGTGCTGCGCGTCCGCCGCGTGCGCCTGTCTGTTAGTGTGTCTGCGCTGTGCTGGAACTGCCAGGTGCTTCCTACTGCTCCAAGCGCTCACTCGGACGTCGGGAAGCCACCGGGGACGAGCTGTTGAGGAAGCGCACAAAACGTCATCAGCGCCGTCATCTGCGTCTCGTGCACCAGCACAATGCAGAAGCAGCAGCGGAAGGCGAGTGACGTACGAGGCAGATGTTGCTGCCGTTCAGCAGCACCTGGTCGAGCTTCACCTCCCGCTTGCCTTCCGGCGTGATCTCACTGCGCGCGCGACGCAAGAGCACTTGAGGGGTCAAGAAGCGACAGACAGCAGCGAGAGAGAGAGAGAGAGAGAGAGAGAGAGAGAGAGAGAACGGGAGACGCACTACTCGGTCACATCGTCCAGCACCATGTCTGCCGCCGCGCTCGTAGTCCGTCAGTATCTTCCCCTTTCCCACTCTTAAGCATAAGGAAGAGCGGCGAGACGTACTGACGTAGTCGTCGAAGCCGCGCAGTGTGCCGAGAAACTCCTTGTCGCCCTTCATGATGATCCAGAGCCGCGAGCCGATGCACTTGTCGATGAGCTCTGTTGTATGGAGAGCATAGAGAGAGTAGGAGGTTGGCTGTTGTCGGTACACTCCACCGCGTGCGCACGCACTCACGCGCACACGCACACACACACATACATAGACGACACGTGAGGCTGAATGCAGACGCGCGGACGCGCAGACGCACCGAGCGGGAGGAGGCGGTTCTGCGCCATTCTGCTTGCTTTGCAAGGGCGAAATGTGATAGTGCTGAAAGCGAGGGAGTCAATGTCAAGTTTCCTGTGGACCACTTGACAATTTCCACTCATTTCACACAGCAAGGTACTGCCGCTTGGTCACCATGGAGCACCAGCACCAGCAGCAGCACCAGCACCAGCACCAGGACGACGACGCGGCGGCCGAGGCGGCGCACTACGCGTCCGTGCTGCTATCCTTCCGCGAGTACGAAGCCTTCGCGCTGCGCGAGATCTTCCGCCGCAAAACGCACCTGCAGGCGCTGCCCGTCGACATGCAGCGCCGTCTGCCTCCGTCGTCCACACTGCGCAACTTGCACCACTTTGTGGTGCGCATGCCGACTTGCCCCCTGCCGCCGTTTCGACCGGCATTCTGACGCGCGCGTGTGCGCATGAATACGTGCAACTCGCAGAACGCCGCACGCTTCAACCAGGTGTTCCTCGAGCGTGTCGTGCAGGCGCAGCTGGAGGTCGGGCCGCCGGTGACGCTGCCCGCCGTCGGCCCCAAGACACCGCTACAGAGTCCGCCACGCCACCTCTCTAAGCTCAAGAGCACGCTGCACCAGTTCGTGCGCGACTGGTCCGACGAGGTGCGCACATACACGCGGCTCCTTGTATGTGATAACGAGAGCTGAGCTGAGCTGAGCGGGCGCTTGCTTGTACAGGGCAAGAAGGAGCGCGAGATGTGCTACGCGCCGATCCTCAAGGAGCTCAAGCGCGTGCTGCCGGTCACGTCGGAGAACAGGTGCGCGCGAGGTGTATAGTTCTCTTCACTACCGGCTTCCTACCTCACGGTGTCGCTGCGCGGGGGACCACGTCGCAGGAACGCGCAGAGGGTGCTGGTGCCTGGCGCCGGGCTCGGCCGCCTCGCTCTCGAGATCGCTGCAAAGGGTGCGCTCCGTTCTTTGATCTCCGTGGTTGGGACTAGTGAAATGATAGTCACTCTGCTGTGCTCGACAGGCTACGCGTCGCAGGGCAACGAGTTCTCGTACCAGATGCTCTTCGCGAGCAACTTCATCCTCAACTGGGCGACGCAGCCTGGCGAGTTCGAGATCCACCCGTGGATCCACAACCCGTCGAACGCACTCTCGGTGCCGGACCAGCTGCGGCCTGTGGCGGTGCCGGACGTCGTACCGGGCGAGCTCCTGGGGCTCGACAAGGGCAACCAGCCGGACTTCTCCATGTGTGCGGGCGAGTTCCTCGAAGCGTACGCGAGCGACAAAGGTGAGCGATTTTGATCTGCTTTGCCGTGCCATGAACGGAGCTGACGAACAGCGAGAGAACAGCGTGCTGGGACTGCATCGTCACGTGCTTCTTCATCGACGCGGCGCCGAACGTGATGCAGTACATAGAGGCGTTCGAGCGCATGCTCAAGCCCGGCGGGTACTGGATCAACCTCGGACCGCTGCTCTACCACTGGCAGGACGCGGGTGGCGACAGCGACGAGCGCTTCGGACAGTCCATCGAGCTCTCGTATGACGAGATCAAGCACGTCATGGGCACGTACAACTTCACGCTGCTGGTGCGTGCATGTGTCTGTACCATTGGGGGGTTCGGGTGGCATGACGTGGCGTCAGCATGCTGACGTTTTTTGCCCGCGCTACTTGCCTGCTTTAGAGAGAGTCGCAGCGCGAGTGCTTGTACACGAACAACGTCAAGTCGATGATGAAGACCGTGTACAACTGCGCGTTCTTCACGGCTGTGAAGGACGCGGCGGCGCCGGCCAAGTAGCCGATGGATTGGGCGAACGCGCAGGGTGGCGCTGTAGGCAGCCAACGCGCATTAATTTAGCCGTGTGCTCTCTACTCATGTCTTGTCTTGCTAGTCGAGGTCCTGGTCGTCGAAGTCGTCGGGGAGGCGCCGGAGCGCGGCACTGTGCACCGGCACCTCGTCGCCCATGCGCTCGATCTCTGGGTTGGCGTCGCCCGCGGACTCGCCCTCCATCTGCAGCTTGAGGCGCGCGTGCAGCTGCGTGGGGTGCGGCGTCACGGACTTGCGGGGGTCGCGCGGCGGGGTCTCCATCTCGCTCGAGCGCTCCTGCTTTTGCTTCTTGCTTGCTCGCGTGTATTTCGGTAGTGAAGTATGGCAGGTAGGCCTCTCCTGAGATTCCTCACTATTGCCACTCGCTGTCTTTCATTGAGAGATCTTTCTTCCCCACATTACTGCGAAACGAGAAGCTCCGCAACAGCAGCATGGACCGCCTGCAGCGCTTATTCGGCAACCTCCCGGGGCTCCCGGGCCAGGGCGCGGGAACCGACGGGCCGCTCGTGGACACGGCGGAGAAAGTGCACATCTCGTCGCTCGCACTGCTCAAGATGCTCAAGCACGGTGCGTGCGCGCGCCACTTGCTAGTCGCAGTAGCTCCGAGGACGAATCCGTCATGAGCGAGAGGCGCTGACGACTATCTCTCTCTCTCACACACACACACACACTTTCTCTCTGCAGGCCGTGCCGGCGTGCCGATGGAGGTCATGGGGCTCATGCTCGGCGAGTTCGTGGACGACTACACGGTCAACTGCATCGACGTCTTCGCGATGCCGCAGAGTGGCACGGGCGTGAGCGTCGAGGCCGTGGACCCGGTCTTCCAGACCAAGATGCTTGACATGCTCAAGCAGACAGGCCGGTGCGTTGGTCGGTTGTATAGTTAGTTGGTGTGGGGGGGGGGGGGAAGAAAGAGCTGGCGCTAACGCTGTTCGCAGGGCGGAGATGGTCGTGGGTTGGTATCACTCGCACCCGGGCTTCGGTTGTTGGCTCTCGGGCGTCGACATCAACACGCAGCAGGTGCGCGCGTGGGTTTCTTGCGGTTCGCTTTGTTCTGTTCGTGATTCTCACGCGAAGCGCGGGACGCCAGAGCTTCGAGGCGCTCAACAGCCGCGCGGTGTCGATCGTCGTGGACCCGATCCAGAGCGTGAAGGGCAAGGTGGTGATCGACGCCTTCCGCCTCATCAACCCGCAGCTCATGATGCTCGGCCAGGAACCGCGCCAGACGACGTCCAACATCGGCCACCTCAACAAGCCGTCGATCCAGGTGCATACATACAGTAGATCAGACGGATCAGGCATAACGCTAAGCTGTCTGGTTTCTGACTCTTCCGATCTCGATCTCTGCTCCTTGAACAGGCGCTGATCCACGGTCTCAACCGCCACTACTACTCGATTGCGATCGACTACCGCAAGAACGAGCTCGAAGAGCAGATGCTCATGAACCTGCACAAGAACACATGGAGCGACGGCCTGGTGCTCGCCAAGTTCGAGGACCACTCGGCAGCGAATGAGAAGACCGTCAAGGCCATGCTGTCGCTGACGGAGCAGTACAACAAGCGCGTGCAGGAGGAGGAGGAGAAGACACCGGAGGAGCTCGAGATCCTGAACGTCGGCAAGCTCGACCCGAAGAAGCACCTGGAGGGCGACGTGTACGACCTCATGGCGCTCAACACGGTGCAGTGCCTCGGCGCGATGCTCGACACGATCGTCTTCTAAAAGGCGGGAGCAACCTGCTTGATGGGTGGTCACGACGGCGATCAAATGACAGCTTCCACGCGTTAGGCAGCAGACAGCAACCAACTACGAGAGATACCGCGCCGGTCGGTGGGGCTTAATTCGAGTGTTTGCCGGCGGCACCCAGTGGACTCCGCCATCATCGGCGATATGTTGGTTCATGGTCCGTTCTCTCTCTTTGTCTATGTCTAAGCGGCGCTCTCACTCTCTTCAAGTCTTCAGTGTCGCGCCGGAGCTGTTAAAGAGCGTCATCGTCTACGCTCGAGGACGCAGCTCATCGACCTTCACGGGGCGATTCTCACGCAGCGATTTGTTCGCCGCCAGCGCCAGCAGCAGTGCCTCGCGCCCGTCTGCGCCGCCCACTGGCACGCCCGCACTGTCCTCCGAGCATGCGCGGATGAACGCCTCC
>JAASFW010000883.1:0-10288 GCA_023334005.1 Globisporangium orthogonon
AAAGAAAGCGGCAAGAGGTCTACGAGTCATTTTTACGTCTTTCATGAGCCTGAGTTTGGTGTTCGACGAAACGGATGTCCGCTTCCGTCTGTTCTCTTGTCGCCAGCTCCTGATGAGCGACTGATGTGGTTTTTCAGCTTGCCCACTTGAATACCAGACCAAGTCATCGCCTTGATCCGTTGCGATCCTATATCCACGTGCTTACCGAAAGTGCGATCACAAGACGCGGCCCTGAGCCACTTCGTACAGACAGCCAGTCAGTCAGAGAAGCAGGCCCAATCCGCCACTGAATGTGACACCATACTCTCGCCAAGCCAGCTTCCTCGCCAACACATAGCGTCTCACTCGGTAACTCACTCGAGCGCACTCCTCGTACATTCAGGTGCGAGGTTACCACACTTGTACAACACTTGATCGTAGGATACCCATGTGGTTAAGACAAGTTTGTGATGAAGAACGTGAGTCCAAGGTAGCAAAGACGGACAAAATCACATTTGAGTACGATGAACCGCAACTGAATCAATTAAACTCTGCTGGCACGAGAGCAAGCCACTCACATTCACGCTCGCACACACCAGCCGTCATCAAATAGCACGCGTCTCGACTGCTAGATCAAAAATACTCCACTTACTCGCTCCCAAACTCCCGAGTCTTCGACTTCCTAGAACTTCGACAAGCTCGACATCCGAACCTTACAAACTTCACTCCCTCGCACAACTTCACGACTTCATGAGCTTCGACGACCCGACGACCCGAGAACTCGAGTGTGGAGACGTCGTTTGGAACGTCAAAGACGCCAAAGCAGCATAAACCTCGGAGTTGTCGAGATCGAGAATCGAGATGGAGGCCGAGATCAGGATCAAGGACGAGTCGCCGCCATGTACAAAGCCCACGAACGCGTCAGACCGTCGTCCATCGTCGCACTCTGCAGCTTCGACATTGCCACGTCCTTGTTCACCGTCGCGTAGTTGGCGTACAGCAGCGACGACCACGCGTTGCTCAAGTCATTGTTCACGATGATGGCTTCGCGCGACAGCACCGTGTTCCACTCCTCCTCCACGAACTGTCGCGAGCGCACGAACTCGGTCACGGGTGAGATCGGGATCATTTGGATGCCGTGGATCGCATACTTCTCCGGACTGAACCACGTCGCGTAGTCGATCTTGTTGTCGAACATGATGCCCGTTACCTTGTTCGGGCGGATCTGCGCCGGCTGCGCCACGTTCGACGTCGTCATGAGGAAGTACGTCTTCACGGCGCGCACGTCCAGCTTCAGCATCAGTCTGCCGATGCGCGTGAGCTCGGCGTTATTCGTCACTTGACCGAACAGCGTCAGGCCGTAGTGGAAGTTCACGTCCTCCGACGTGCTCTCCTGGTCCTTGCCGTCCGCGAACGGTGTCACACCGTGCGAGTACGAGTGACCGCGGTACCAGTCAAAGTTGCGGAACTTGGGGAAGTGCGGGTCGCTCCACGACGGGTTCGCCACGTCTCGGATCAGGAAACTCGTCATGCGGTTGAGGTCCGCGATACGAGACCACGTCGGCTCCAGACGGTTCACGATCGCTGCCGTCACGATCCAGTACCCAAAGTGGTAGTGGTGGTCGTTGTACATCGTGTTGCCGAAGTCGACATTCGGGTCGTTCTTCGTGAAACCCTCCGAGCTCAGGATGCCGCGGTACACCGTGTCGTAGTTGAGCTTGTTCGTCCACGTGTTGTCCACGAACGGAATCAGGATAGCCTTCAACTTCGTCATGCACTCGGTGCGCAGACTCGTGTCACTGCCCACGACCGACGTGTCCGCCGCCATCAGACACAGTGACGCGTACTTCTGCGCAGCCTTGCCGTTGAAGTAGTAGCTGCCGTCGAGAGGGATGCTCCACGCCGCGCGAATGTCCGCCGTCAGTGTCTCCTTGATGCGCTGCGCCGCGACGACACTCGCAGCTGGCTTACGCGGAGGGTAGAAGTCCACTGGGATGGACTGTGTGTCCGTGAAGCGCCACACCGGAGGTGACGTCTTCGTGACGAGACCCGTCATCTTACCGCGCGTGGTCGAGTACGCCTCGACACCTGCAGCCTCAGCGGCGCTCGTGCGGTCCAGTGTGTCCACGTGGTGAATCTGCGCGTAGTGCAGCAGACCAGAGGCGCAGTTGCCACTCGTCTTCCAGTTGTACGAGTACGAGCTCTCGTCACGTGCCTCCACGTCACCGCCCTCGAGGATGCAGTTGCGAGTGTTGTCCGCCTGTGTTTGCGTCGCAGCGCTCGTCGTCAGCGCCACGCGAGCCGTGCCCGTGAACGTCGCCGTGGCTGTGAGCTTCGACACGCTGTCCACGCGCAGCGAGACGCTCGAGGAGAAGTACAGCGTCCATTTCTGGCCGTTGTTGAACTCCAGCACGAACCGGTTGTTCGTCACCACCTGGCCCGCCGCCGCGCTCTGCCCATTGATGCTGATGATGGCATACATCGTCGAGAAACTCGGCGTCAGTGCCGTGTACTTGGACGTCGCGAACGCCATGCCGCTCACCAGCGTCGACTCGAACTTGCCGGCACCCCGCGCGAATCGCAACTGCACACTCAGGTCGTCCCACCCGAATACCTCGAACGTCGGCACGGTCGTGAACTCGGCTGCAGAGAACGTGAAGTCGTTCAGCGAGCCGTGCAGGTAGAACTTGTTCGCGTTGCCGTTGCCCGTCGAGCCACCGTATGCTCGGCTCGGGTACGCGTAGCTGATCGTGAGACCGAACGGAGCCTCTACGACCTGCGGACGCACAGTGTACGGGTTCACCCACGCGGGCTGCACCGGCGCGTCCGTCGTGTAGGCAATCATGTTTCCCCACCAGTTGTTGGTCGGGATCGCCTTCGTGCCGACGAGTCCCGCAGCGATGAAGCGTGGCGGCAGGAACGTACGATGGCGGTCCGTGTACGGATACATCGCTTGCGGCGGAGCTTCCGTCGACAGCGCGGCGAACAGCTGGAAGTCCCCCTTCGGCGTGATCGTGACGTTCGCGCCATCAAGCTGGAGCTGCGCGAGCGAGCCGCCGCAGTAGGACGCAGCCAGCGCGGTCACCAGCGCGAGGCACGTGCGAGGGGACAGCATCGTGGACTTTGCTTGGCGCTTGGATCCAGGACTTGATCTAAGCAGCAGCAACGGCGGCTAGGGCGTTGGGTGCTTGGGGACTCTCGGAGACTTGTGGGCTTGGATGCGAATTCGCAAGTGAGCTCCACGTGAAGATTCGAAGCGGAGCAACTTGCATCGTGTTCTGTCGAGTGCGAGGACTGGTGTGGTGGTCGTTGCTGGTTCTGTTTCACTTGTGCATGTAAGTCCTCACGAGAGTAAACGATCCAGGAAGGAAAGGAAGGAGGGAATCGTGCACCCAGTCTACTCGCCATTCAATCCTCAGAGCCCTCCGATATGCACGTACGATCCACGCTTGAAGTCGCGACTTGCTCAGGTTGCGTTCCCACCTTGTTGCAGTCCTTGAGAGATTGGTGTGTCTCGTTGAGGTGCCTCGGCACGCGGTGGCAATGAATCAAGTTGCATACGACCCACTCTTTCTTGGCCGGCACCTCTCCATCGATGGTCGCTCCACACCACCATGCAGACAAGCGAAACAGTGTGGTTGGTCTTTCGCGGTGATTGGGCAGACGGACTGACTGCAAGAAGATACCGTACACGTGATACTCGCCGCGTACCGCGCACAGGCGACAGGCTCTGTCCCGAGCACTTCGGCGCGGAAGTTCTCAGAACCAGTGCTGGCTCTGCGTGACCAGCGTGACGAAAGCTCACCTGAGTCGAGCTGGTGGTCGCGGCGGTGATAGCTGCAGTAGTAGCGGCCACAGAGACACTGGAGTGACTTCTGACACGCACGCGGCAGTTCTGGAAGATCGGAAGAGTGGCACCACCGCGCCAAGTTCAACTTGGCCAAGCAAGTAGTCAAAGACAAGCGCAAACAAACCTCAGGAGGCCAGTGCGCGAGCGAGGGAGAGTAGCCGAAACCAACAGCAGTTTGAGTAAGCTCTTTGTTCTTGGTGCCAATCGACTGATTTGAGCAGAACTGGGTCTCGAGGTTGCAAAGAGACAGATGATAAGAATGACCACAAGAACGGCGCGCGCGCGCGGGCGGTCACAAGGTGTGAATGGCCTCTCTCCGACGGCAGATCGGCGACTTCTTCTGTGCGATCCGTGTGTCTTCCCGCAAGTATCGTGGATAGTCGGTCGGGTGATGCTGTCCGATGCCACGCGAGTAGAATGCAAAGGATGACGGGTTGTGCGATTAAGCTCGGACCTTCGAAGAAGCGCGAAGTGCCTCGTAGAGAATGTGTCTCTACCACTTGCTTTCAACGAAGCTCGATGCGAAGTGCGCCTTCGTTCCACTTCGGTTCACTTCGGTTCACTTCAACGACCTCAGCTACCGAGACTCGTGCGGTCTGATTCAGGGACGGCGCGCAAGAAGAAGAAGAACGTGGAGAGGAGAATCGAGAGGCACAAACGCAGCCCATCAAGGGCAGCTTCCTCTTCAAACAGTGGCGATCGATACGTTAGTAGACTCTGGAGAGCCACGAATGAGACCCGATACATGAACACGCAAATCGGGTACATCTTGCGCATCTTGCCACCGCCCATACACCATCACAGCTTCGAGTCCCGTGCAATGTTATTCAGCCATGTGTGGCCCTGCTGTCCTGAACACCTACAGTACAAGCCAGAGGCCATCCGTCACTCAGTTCTCCGCCCCCACGCAACCGCTATAGTTGCGTGCGAACGCTACGCGGCAAAGATGGAGTCACACTGCAGTACTTTGCACGTCAGCTCGCCGGGCCGAATGTACAGATCTACAGGTCAGTCGAACTCGCTTGATGTCGTGGCTCGCTAGCACAGGCGCGCTGGAGTCGGAGCCGATAGCACTATTACAAGCCAGCACGATTCCATGTGAGAGCGCGCCAAGACTAAAACATGGGGATTCGTCGTGCTGCCTCGACGTCTGTGAGGACCCAGCTGCACGCAAGAGCACAAAGTCCAGCAGCAAGCCGGCGCTCTAGAAGTGCATTCTGATGTGCACAGATATCTAAAATGCGTTAATGCTGAAATTTTCTCTCGCTTTGCGTTCCTTGTGCTTACGCTATTTCTATTTCTATCCACGCACAATTAAAATGTCTTCCAGCATCGTGAGGAATCTGCAGCATGTGCGCGCGCGCGTGGCGCAGGCGGCGGCCGCGAGCGCCTGGAAGCAGTCGGTGCGTAAATCAGTACACGCGTATGCACGCTCTGGTCGTCCGGCACTACTTAATCCACTCCCGCAACCGATTTCCACAGTGCACGCTCGTGGCCGTGAGCAAGACGAAGCCTGTGGAGGACCTGCGCGTCGCCTACGAGCACGAGCAGCGCCACTTTGGCGAGAATTACGTACGCCGGTTGCAGTGTGCTGCTATAGTAGAGGTTTGGATACCGCTCTCACTCCCTCGACTCGCCCGCCCGCAGATCCAAGAGCTGATCGAGAAGACCCCGCAGCTCCCAGCGGACGTGCAGTGGCACTTCATCGGCCACGTGCAGTCGAACAAGGCCAAGGCGCTCGTGCGCGACGTGCCCAACCTCTTCATGGTCGAGACGGTGGACTCGATCAAGATCGCTGACGCGCTCAACCGCGCGACGGGCGAGTTCCGCGCCGCACGCCGCCTCCACGTGCTGCTGCAGGTGAACACGAGCGGCGAGGAGCAGAAGAGCGGCACGACGTCGGTCGAGGCGGCCGTCGCGCTCGCGCGGCACATCACCGGCGCGTGTGAGCACCTGCACCTCGCGGGCCTCATGACCATCGGCCGCTACGGCGACGCCACGGCCGAGTGCTTTGAGCGCCTCGTCGCCGCGCGCAGGGCGGTCGCTGACGCGCTGGGCCAGGCAGAGACGGATCTGGAGCTCAGCATGGGCATGTCGGGCGACTTCGAGCTGGCGGTGCGCTCTACTAAGCTGCATTGCTGACGGAATCGGGCGTCCTGACTCTGATGACTGAATCACTTGTGGGTGACTGGCAGATCGCGTGTGGGAGCACGTACGTGCGCGTGGGTTCGACGATCTTCGGCGAGCGGAACTACGGCACTGCTTAGAGAGAAAGAGAGAGAGCGCATGTGCCAAGATGACTACTACTTCGTTCCGCACGCTCAGTGATGGCACACATGCACATACATGCACTGAGCCATGGAGGAAGCTCACTCAGACGGGGGAATGAAGGAACGGATGAATAGACAGCGAGTTGCATCTTCAGACCCTGGATCTTCTCTACTCTACTCTAGCAACTCGAACGCGAGCGCCGAGCGGAGGCTCAGCTTCCCGTCGCTATTGCTTTTCGACCATGCTGCAGCCACCTTCGCCGCAGCTTCCGTCGGCATCAGCTCGTCTTTTTGCTGCGACAGCGGCTCGGCGTTCGCGCCACGCTCGCGCTGCCTCGCCTGCTGCTCTTCGAGCAGATCCGCCATGTCGAGGTAGGTCGTCTCGGGCTCGTGCGGGTACATCTCGCGCCACGTCTTGCCGGCGTCACGTGCCTTGCGCTGCTTCTCCTCCACCTCTGCGCGCTGCGCTCGGCGCTTCGCGTCCGCCTCCTTCGCCTTCTGCGCGCGCTCCGCCTTGCGCTGCTCAAGAATGTGCATCGACATCATGTCCTTCCGGTGGAAGCGGTCCTCCGGGAGCTCCTCGTCCTCATCGACCGGGTCCCACCGCGCAGGCTGGCCGGCAACAGCATTTCCAGGCTCTCGAGCGTCGGACAGCTCGAGGTGGAACGTCTCGGCCAGCGATTTTGGCCTTGGTGGCTCGGTCGCCCGCTCTGCTCCCGACGACTCGCTCGCTCCAGCTTGTCCTTCTGCTTGCTCGCTGGCGAGAGCTTGAGCCAGCAGCCACGGCGTCGAGCCTTTGTCTGCGCTGGCGATCTCCCACGTCTTGTCGATCGCTGCGCTCACGCAGAGGCAGTTCCGAGAGGGAGTGAGCGCGACGCGCGCAGAGTCCACGACGACGGGGAACGGGAGAAACACGTCTGCGCACCATGGACAAGTGGCAACGCACTAAGACGAAGACACGCAAACGGCAAAGCGCAGCAACAAACTCCCACGTCTTCGCCAGCGCAACATACTCAGGTCGTGGTGGCCGAGCGCTCGGACGCACAGCAGCTCGGCTCGGAGCTCCAGCTCAACGTCGTCGGCGGTCGCCACCGGCGTCTCGAAGAAGACGGTCACCTCGAGCTCGTCGCCAGCTCGCTCGAGCATCTCGCGCGACAGCGCGCGCCCGCTCTTCTCCACTGCTGGCACGCGCGTGCAGAGCTGTGCGCTGCCTCCGATCGCCGCCTTACTGCGCGTCTCGCGGATCTCGTACCGCGCAGTCGATGCTTTGCTGACAGGCGGCGCCGGCGAGCGGCTCGTTGTCGCTTCCGCCTTGGCGGGGCGCGCGCGCGCGGCCTCTCCAGCGACCTCTTGGATGATCGGCGCGTGGACCTTACGGATGTAGTGCTTTGGCGGAGGCAGACTCCCGCGATACGCCAGCCGCGGGAGCTTGTAGCGCGCGTCGAGCTGGATCTTGTACTATGTAAAGGGAAGACGATGTGAGGAGGAAGGTAGCGCAACACACGCCTGACACTGAGAGCAGCAGACGCGCTCACTCACCTTCTGGTCGATGTACTCGATCGCCAGCTCGCACACGAAGTGGCGAAACGCGCCGCTCTTGTCCGCGCGGCAATCGGTGATCACCTGCGTGTTCACCACGACGTCGAACGCGAGCGCCGCCGTGCCTTTCTTGTCCTGCACCTCGTGCGGCGCGCCGAGGCTCAGCGGCACGTGGATCCCCTGCCGACCACAGCTAAGCATCAGATGCTCCACCCTGCTTCTACCCAAGTGATCACCACTCTGTCGGCACTACCTCCTGCTCCTTGCCGTCTTCGTCGAGCTTCTTCTGCTGCGAGAAGCTTTGGATGCTCTCCGAGAAGCACACGTTCACGAACACCTACCGCCCATACATTCATGCCGACGCGTCAGCTTACGTCGTCTCGGCCCGCAAGCGTAACAGTACACGACTGTACCTTTCGGCCGCTTTTAACCTCGGTCGTCTTCATCACGAAGCCCGGGTGGACGTCGATGTGCACCTGCATACCATACCATACGCAACTCGTCGCCTCCGCGTGAGCTGTTGCGTCCTTTGGCGGATCCGAAGCATACCAACCTACCTACCTACCTACCCCTTCGTGCTCGGTGACCAACCCGCGCTCGTCCATGACGCGATTGCCGGGGAAGCGCGGCTTGAAGGTGGCGGCGGCGGCAGCGTCACCCGTCTCGTCTGTCGTCTTCGCGTTGACCTCCGCCTTCATGGCCTCCAGTAGCCGCCGGTAGCCGTCCGGGTCCGAGCGCTCGAGGTCGTCGAGCCACTAGTCGCCACGAGCGCGCTGTTAGTTTAGTGTCGAGTGAGAGAGAAGTGATGGGTAAGCAGGCAGCCGACGCACGTCCGCGTACTGCGTCATCGCGGCTTCGTCGACGCCGCTCATTGATGAGCGCGGGAGGCGGCAAAAGACGCAATGAAAGCTCTTTTTGAGTAGGTGGAAGGACTGGTGTCGCCTCCGACTAAGTGCGGTCTTTAGTCTCGGCTCACGTATAGCGTCATCTAAGTACGAGAAGTCGAGGTGAAGCCACATGAAGATGACACGGATACGATAAAGACCCAGCACGAAAGGACCTCCTGGAACGCGTGATGAGCGTGCATGACACAAAAGTGGCGCAGGCGACTAGACGGACGGCAACAGGAGAGCAGATGCGACTCGTTCATTTTCATTCGTCAACTCTTGCGGGCGACAAACGTGTCGGCTCGTCGGCGCGGTCTCCGCTCGCAGCGCCGCCGCCTGCCTCACACGCGCACGCAGAGCAAGCGTGGCGAGAACAGCAGCGGCAGCAGACACGCAGCAGAAGGAGAGCGGCCGACGGGCGCGCGGGAGGAAGAAACCTGGTTGCGAGCAACTTACATCAGGTCCACGAACGGCTGCGGGGCCATCGTGATCGGCGTCGCGCCCTTGGTCTTGAGCGTGTACGCCTCCTTCGGCGGGGTCGGCTGGCGCTTGATGACGGCGCGCACTGCAAAACATAAGCCACGAACAAGTCAGTCGGGTCCATCAAAGCGCCAAAACGACAGTGTCGACGCTGCCGCGAATCAGCAGCAGAGGAAACAGCACAACACGCACCGCCAGTGGCGTGCGCCTCCTTCTTCTTGAGCTCGTTCTCCTTGACGCGCGTGAGGAAGCCCTGACGGCACTTCGACTGGTGCACGTGCTCAATGCGCACGTTGATGTGCTTGTGGATGATGCGGTTGCCCACGATCTTGTTCACACGCACACCCACGGCGCGCTTGGTGACGTTGTACACGCGGCCCGTGCGGCCGTGGTAGAACTTGTGCGGCATGCCCTTGTGGATCGCGCCGTTCGCCTTGATGTCCACGTAGTCCCCCACCTTGAACGTGCGCAGGTACGTCGACATCTTGACCATGCCGCTCTGGCGGAACGGGCGGGCGAACATGTCGCGCGTGCGCGCGCGGTAACCGAACGAGTGCGGCATGGCGGATTAGTTTCTCCTGTTGAAGGACACACGCACGTCAGGTTAGCTCGTCATGCTTCATAGGCGTTCAGTCAGTCGATTAGCTGCTGGGTCGACGCTCTCTCTTTCTGTATGCGTGCTGCTGCAGGTCGAGTGAAGATGCGAGCGAGCGCGTCGCCTAGTGCTGCTTCTGCTTCTGCTGCGTGTGTGTGTGTGTGTGTTCTCCTCTCCTGTATGCCGCTGTCGTCTCACGCGCATCCGCTCGCTCGCTCGCCTCCCATCGCATCGCATCGCCAGGCCGCATACAGAGAGAGAGCCCCAAGCCCAGCAGCAGCAGCAGCCACCTCACGCGCTTACCTGCAGATCTGAACGAGACAAGAACTGCGCAGGCGAGTCGAGTGCTTGGCAAGGCTCGCCACCAAACGAATGGCACGCACAGGGTCAGACGAAATACGGGACGCGTCCCGCCTCTAGCGGAATTGATTCGGGATGTATTCGGGACAGCTCTCTGGCCGTATACTTCCGACGCTGCCACACTACGCTACACAAATTCACTGTCCGCACTTTCTTCACTATCCTCACTCAAAGCAGCAAAGTAGGATATTGCCCTCACAAAAAGGACCTGCTGGCAATGGAGGTGACGAGCTCATGCGCCGATGGTGCATGTATACGTGCATACGCTAACAGCTTTCTCTCTCTCTCTCTCTCTCTCTCTCTCTCTCTCTCTCTGTTTGTAGAGAGG
>JAASFW010000884.1:0-10214 GCA_023334005.1 Globisporangium orthogonon
AACGAGCCATCCCTGTGTGTGAGGTCTCCTCACACGCACACGTGTTCAATCCAGTATGAACCTGGTGCGTGCTCTCTTGCACAGCCGCCCACTACAGTGACGTGAGCTCCTGGAGGATAGTAGCACAGCACCGACTTTCAACTACGACAGTCATGAAACATGCAAAGTGCTCATTGCATACACACGACACTGCGTAATCCGACAGCTCACGGCCCGCCAGAAGCCGACACGTCCACTCACAGCACGTGCTGGAGGTTCGTGCGCGGGAGAAACCGGCAGCGCACCTCGAGCGACTCGAGACGCGCGCGGGCGCTCTCAAAGTCCGGGTTGAACATCACAAGCTCCTGCATGTCCTGCAGCGCCATGAAGTAGTCGCGCTGCTGCTCGTACGCGTCGGCGCGGCGGAGGCGTGCAAACACGTTGCGCGGGTTGTGGTGCAGGATGTGCGTGCAGTCCATGACGACGGCGCCGAACTCGCCGCGGCACTGGTTCGCGCGCGCGCGATAGAAGAAACAGTGTAGCGCCACGGCGTCGTGGTCCGACGCGGCCGCCGCGATGCCCTTGCTGTAGAATTTGATCGCTTCTTCGTACGCGCGCAGCTGGAAGGCCTGGTAGCCCTTCTCCTTGAACCAGCTCGCGAGGTCTAGCCCTGCGCGCGCGGCCTCCTCCTGCTCGAGCTGCTGGACGAAGCGGCGGATCGCCGCATGGCGTGAGTCGACTTCCTGCCCGCGGTAGAGCGTCCGCAGCGCCTGGTCGAACTGCCCCGCGCTGTGCAGCGCAACCGCTAGGCGGTAGTAGCCCTCCGAGTGTCGATAGTTGATCTGGATGCAGCGCGATGCGTCCTCAATCGCGTGCTCGAGTAGCCCGGCGCTGCAGTACGCGATGCTGCGGTGGAGGTAGAGCGTGTCATTCCGCTTGTCTAGCGCCAGCGCCTCCGAGTAGCACTTGATCGCGAGCTCGAACTGCTTCCTGCGCAGCGCGTCATCACCGTCCTTCTTCTTCGCCTTCACAATCTCTTCCGGCGGCACGTGCGACGTCGGCGCTGCCTCCGGCGCGCTCTCTCGTGACCGCGCTTTGCGCAGCTCCTCGATCTAAAAGCGCGACACGAAAGCAGTAATGTCAGTCGCTGCACGCGCTTTCTCTGCTCAGCGACAAAGACAATGACAGACCTCTGCAATGACGTCGCGGATCTTGGCGAACTTGGGGTCCACTTGCCGGCCTTTGCGCAGGCAGACGATCGCTTCGTTGTACCGCCCAAGCGCCTTCAGCGCCACACCGTTCCGCAAGTATCCTGATGCACATACTCACTCCAATTAGGTATGAATGCACTCCATGCATACCTACGGTTTACACCTATAGCACAGATCACTCACCGATGACGTCATAGGGGTTGTAGCGCATGCATCGCGCGGCGTCGTCCGCTGCTTTCTTGAACAGCGACGCTTCGTAGTACGCGAGGCTGTCGTAGTGCAAGAAGAGCAGACTATCAGAGCGCGATCGTATGCTCACCACACACACATAAACACACCTCCGGTCGCAGTAGTAGGAGGCGCGCTTCCTGTCGAGCGCGATCGCTTCCGTGAACCGCTCGATCGCAAGGTCGTACTCTCCCTGGTTCATGTGCTTGTAGCCCTCGCTGTACAATATACAACCATCAAAAGCGTGAGCAGTTAAAAGCATAGGAAAGACTAGTGAGCCGCTGCAGATATACCTCGACTTGTACTTGGCCATGATCGATTTGACCTCTTGGACGAGGCGGCGGTCGATACTCGCGTTCGCGTCCACAATCTTGACGCCATCGCTCCGCCAGAACTCGTCTTTCGCACTGTCGCTACTAGCGAGGATTTCGAGCAAAAAGGACGCGACGAGGTCAAGCTCCTCCATCGACGCTCTACTGCTTCCTATGAAGGTCAGCAGGACCTCCACGGCGCCGCACTCGACCATGGCTTCGATGTCACCAGGTTTTTGCACCGCACATTCCACGAGGATCTCTAGCGCGAAGTACGTGCACTGCGCCGTCACACCTTTCGCGATGACGTTGAAAAGCGCCGCGAAGCCGCCACGCTCAGTCCAATCCACCTCGCCCTTGTCGCTACGCCGGAGGCTGTTGCGGAGCGTCTGCAGAGCCTGCAACACCTTCTCCGGGGACGTGTCGCCCTTGAGCACCTCAACCAAGTCGACGTACTTCGGCGTCGAGAGAGGCGGCGTCGCGTCGCTCGTTTCTCTCGCCGTCATGTACTCGTCGGCGCGCAGGGTGGTGGCGCGCAGGAGAGTGTCCAGGAACGAGCTCCGGTCTCCGCCTCCTCCTTCTCGCCCAATCGATTTGATTCGGTTGCGGATCTCGCTCGTCAACGACAGCGGCGGCACGTCATCGACCAGTTTCGCATGACTATGTTCATGAGTATCCGATGACTTTCGCGCATCGAAGAACAACCCGTCGATGGCGTCGATCTCGAGCTCAGGCTCGACGGTGGACGCGGTGCTGGGCGACTTCTTATCTTTGCCGACTAATGTCTTCTCAACTACAACCACGTCTCGGAAAACCTCCGCTTCAGTTGGAGAAGATACCGGGTCATCATCGTCCGCAGCAGCGTCCTCCTTGTGGTTGTCGAATGATCCCCTCGCATCGTGGTATTCGGAAGTCACCTTCACGATGTCAAGATGAACGCTGACTCGCTCCACCACGGTAACGTTGTTCTTGCTCCAGATGTTCATCGACTCGTGGTCGCCGCCTGCGATAGCAGCCGCGTCACTGCGTTGCACCTTCGCTTCGGCTTCGGCTTCGGCTTCGGCGTGTCGCTTCGCAGGTCTTTCTACCCTCGACTCTGGCCGCTCGATCGAATGAAGTGCGGCAATGTCAGGTGAAATCGTTTTCTCCAATGGTGCACCAACCACACTGGGCTTCGCTGTCACCTGTTGGGGTGAAGCTTCGTCGGCGACATACGAGGATCTGTCAACCGCTTCTGTGATCGACTCTTCTGCCTGGGGCTCGCCAACGGAGCTCGAGCGCTTCTCGAGCGTCTGTGCGCGCGCTGTCGTGGGCTTCGCTGTTTGTGTATCAAGGTGCTTCTTCTCTACAGAGCCCTGGTGCAGGTCAACGAAGTCTGCGTCTTGGTGGCCCTGGTCCTCCTGATACGCGAGCTCAGCGGCGCTGGTCGCGTCGCTGACGATCGCGCTCGCCGAACCGAGCTGACTGCTGTCGGGATCCTCCTCCTGTGAGGTTGTGCCGCCGTCGATCGCGCTTTGCTCCGGGGAGTCCGCACGCGGCAGTAGCTTGTTCTCGTAGCCAAAGTACCCAAGCTCCCTAATCTCCGCAAGCACTTCACGCAGCGACATGCGCTGCTTCGGGTCGGCGACGCACATGCGCTGCACGAGCCCCCAGACGTTCGGGTGGACGCGCTTCGGGCGTGGCGGCAGCACGCCCAGCGTCTGCTTGAGCGACCGCACCTTGGCTGCCTCGAGATCGCCCCAGGGAACCGCCCCAGTTACTGCTTCGACAATGCACATCCCGAACGCGTAGACGTCCGACGCGTATGAAAAATTGGTGGAGCAACTCGGCGGAGCGCTCGCCGTCTCGTCGTTTGAAGCGAGCATGGCCACGGGGAGCTGTCCGTGCTCGTCCAGCAGACACTCGGGCGCGAGCCACCGAACGAGCTCGCTGTCATCGATGCGGGCCGCGTCGATGGTCATGCTGTGCCGCCTGACCTCGCACGCGAGCGCGCGCAGCCCGTAGTCGGCGACCACAGGCTGCCCATACTTGTTGACCAGGATGTTGTTGCAGCGCAGACCGCCGTGGACGACCTTCATCTGTTCGTGTAGGTACAGTAACCCCTTGCCGGCACCGTACAGCAGCTCCCACGTGAGTCGCTCAATGCTACCCGCGTTCAAAGGGCTCTTCGCGTGTGCCTGCACCGCAGCGATGTACGCTGTGAGGCTGCCGTACGCCGTGTAGTCGCGCACAAGGTAGGGCGGCGCTGCCACGTGGCTTGCGCCGCGCACCTGCGCGACGTTCGGGTGGTTAATGTGCCACCAGTGCTGCAGCGTCTGCGCGAAGAGGTGCTCGACCTGCGTGTAGTACACGTCCCGGAGCGGCCAGAGGTACTTGACCGCAACCGGGTGACCGCCCGTGCTGCCAACGTCGACGCCAAAGTAGTCGCCGCGGACGAGCGTCGACCCAAACGAGCCACGGGCAACGACGCGACTGTTCGCGGCGCACTCGACGTCGGCGCGCGGCAGGAACCAGCGCGGTACGCGGCGCGCGTGCACCCCTGTGGCGCTCGCAATGCGCTTGTGCGCCATCCGCAGTGTCTCAAGCAGCTGTGGCGAGTGGGTCTCTGCGCGCTCGCGCTCGGGCGCGAACTCGGCCGCGAGCTCCAGCAGCACGAGCACTTGACGGCGCTCGCCACGCAGCTCCTTCGCCACGAACGACGCGTTCGGCGCGAGCAGCGCGGCGAGTGTCGCGTGCAGTGTCTGCTCGTCCAGGTGCACGTTGACCGCGAGTTGCGGCTTCCAGCTCATGGCGGCGCTCGCGGGACTTGCAAGCTGCCACTTGGCCACGATCACGCTCAGCTCAGCGTGCGTGCGTCGCAGCCCGGCGAGCAGTCGACGACTCGCGAGCAGACGCCGCACCGCGTCCTTGAGGCGCACGTGCTGCTCGAGCACGCGGCGCAGACGTGCGAGTAGTGCGGCAAGCGCCGCGGCAGCCGGCGCCACGTCGCGCCCCCGCTGCGCGGCCGCGGCGAGCCGCAAGAACACCTGATGCAGCCGTGCATGCAGCTGCAGACTCGCGCTCTGCCGGTCTTTCGCCTGCAGGCAGAGTCGGTGCACGCCGCTGAGCGCCGTGAGAAGCGGGCCGTGCGCGGCGGCGACCGCGGCTAGTGCCATCTGCTACAGGAATTACTTTCTTTCTGCGCGCGGCGCTTGGGCAAGTTGCAGAATGAGAGAAGAACGTGATAGCAGCGCCAGCAGCCGCTCGGCACATGGCGCGCCACGCGCAAGAGAGCGCACGCGGACGAGCGAGCTGCGGCGCATGTATTGTATTGTGTGCATACTGACTGCAAGAGAAGCGTCTCTCCCGCGAGAGAAATTGTGACTGTTCAAGTAATTGCGAGTGAGCTGTAGTGGCTCATATAAGTGCGAGACAATGCTCAAAATTCAAGTAATTCAACTAAATACTGTTTGGATAATCGTGGTTATCTTTACAACCTGTTACTTCAGCTCTTTGTAATGAGTTGACAGGTTTCTACCCAGTTTATTGTACTCAACCAAAGCGCAAACCTCGCCAATACATATGCGCACCTCACATACACCATGCTGCAACTTGCTTCCTAAAGCTTCGGCATTGCTCCGTACTGTCCGAGCTACCTACTGGCTCATTGACCATGATGCCACTTGGAATCATTTAGCTACTGCTCCAAATCCACAGCTGTGTGAAACTCCTCCCGGAGAGCAAGCTGACAAACTCCATTGGCACAAAGTGGGGAGCCATTAATTAGCAGCACGCTTTGACATTACTCTAAGTGCGGCATGAAATCGAGTCGTTGAACCCACAATCTAGTGCTTCTGCAAGATCAACACAACTAAGCCATCTTGTTATCATTCAAACTCGCTCGTCTGATATTTGGTCAATCCGCACGGAGCATGACGGCATCAATCACGCTCGGCGTACACCAGTGAAGCTGCCACTGTCAAATTAAAGCGCTGTCAGTATTACTGCTTTGCATAGATACTGTAGTTAATCGTATTGCTCTGATGAGCCGGGTTTTGGTTGGCGAAAAAAGATCGACTTTGTGCAATGAAGATAACATGAGCTATCTCCCGGTAGTGAGAACATGCTTTTGTTCGAGATCACTAGAGTCTACCGCATTACCATTAGTTACCCAACGTGACTTTGACAAAATGTGCACCGTAAAATTTCATTCTTCGCTGTATCAAGTGCCATCGATGAGTTCCTTGACGACCCACGTAGAAAACTGTTTGAAAACGAAATGCTGTTTGTTTGTGTAACGAGTCAGCCGCTTATGGATTACTGGCAAGTTTTCAATCTATAGGGGCAATATCAACTCTGTTTTGGCTGCAGGCGAGGAAGGCCACCGGCATCTAAGGCCACGCTGTAGTGAGCTAACTGCGGGTGTGCTGCGATATTCCCTCAGTCAATCATATGATGAAAAGCAAAGACCAGCTACTGAAGTGGGGCCGATCCGAACCTAGTGAAGTACGTGCAAACCTAACCACAATAAGTACCTCTGGAGTGGTCTAAAGTAACGTATCTAATGTAAAAGGACATTGTCCTGTTACAGTGCTCCTGCTCTTGCACAAGTGCGGAGTACCGCTGTTGCGTCAGAGTCTATTCAATATGCAGCAACTTCGTAACATGACTTTCATTTACTCGTAGTGGGTCCTGTCATTGTAAACTGCAGCTTGGCTTTCTGCTTGTCGCTATGCCAAACTCCACATACTGATATTAGCGACATGATTAGCGAGGACTTCATCGGCGTCGCACGCATTAAAGTGCATATTGCTGAACAGCAAAGCCGCACGCACTCCTTACTATTTGCTTCGTTTACGCAGAAGTGGTTTTCTGGGATAAAAAACTGTCCTATGTTTTCTCCATTTATCTCGAAGCGACTTTTCATGATTCCCTTTTTTCGCACTCGCTGACAACTTGGCCAATCGCTTAGTGATAAATGTTAGTAACACTTGTTTTGTACGACATTCTCTAGACATTTCTTCATCGTAAGAGCATTGCGGTACAAAAAGATGTGCAGCTGCCTCAAGGAGGGGCGGGAAGGACGCCAAACGTGCGCTCGACGCGAACATCACGATGAGCGAGCGGCGCAAGTGGGACAAGCAGAACGAGTTTCATCCATCGGCGGGAGTCGCTGCAGGGACTACCAGCGAAGGCAGTAGCGACCCGGTGCTCGAGAAGCAGCGCCAGTACATCCGCATGCTCGAAGAGCGCAACCGCCTCAAGAAGAAGCTCGTGGCGGCGTCCAAGTCCCAGCGCGAGAAGGAACAGCTACAGGAGCGTGAGGAGGCGTTCGTGACGACTTTCAATGTGCCGAAAGCCGCATCCGGCGTGACGCCGACCATTGCTTCTGGTACTTCCGGAGGTTCCGGAAGCGGTGGCCTTCCTCACAGCTCTACGGTGCGCAAGAACAAGTCGGCGGCGTCGTTATTGCCTACACGATCGGCAGTACCACTATCCTGCGGGTCGCTTGGTTCGGCAGCAGTACCGAGCGCGAGAACGCAATCAGAAGCGGCGGAGCGCCAGAGTCAATGCAAATCGGCGCCAACTACGACACTCCACACTGTGCGACACGGCTCCGGTTCTGTCGATTCGTCGGTTAAAGGCGCAAATGATCAGCGCCGACAACGATCTGCGAGAGCAAAGTGGAGCAAACCGCAGGGTCCAATGAGCATCGCGGTGGAGAATCGAGACGGCAAAGCGCACTTATGTCTCACAGACCGCGTGCAGCCCTCAGTAGCAGATGAGAAATCACATAGCGACATCAAACAGGCTCAAATGAGAAGGAGTCCTGCAGACCGGAAACGTGATGACAATGACGACGATGATGATAACGATGGCAATGAGGCGGACAGCGACATCGAAGAGATCTACTTGGAGGAATCGTTTGAAGACTTTAATGAGGAGGAAACGGAGCAGAGCGAGATGTGCGAAGAAATCATCGCGGCGGAAGCGAAGGACGACGAAGTTCCGGACAAGGAACTCTTTTCCAAGCACCAACTGAAGAAAAAGGACTCGGAGCAACAAAAGCTGGTACATTCCGATTGTAAGAATGTAGCACCGGCTCCTGCTGCCACCACAGCTCCTGCTCCTGATCTTTCGCGCACCACCACCGAGCTTTTTGGTATCATTCAGCACCTCTCGCGTTCGAAGCAGAAAGCATTGACAGATCTGCTCCAAAAATTTCAGTCAAGCGAGCGCCGAGACAGTGACGTGAAGGAGCTGCAAAGCTCGATCGGAGACCCGCAAATCTGGGAGCAGCTCACGTCATCACTCTTCAGCGAGAGAGGCGAGGCGATTTCACATTCGAAAATGGCGCACAAACCCGCAGTCGACGAGGTACCATCAGCCATAGCTCAGGTTCTGCAAGAGCAGAAACGATGGGAAGAGGAGTATGCGCGGCAAATGAAGGAGCGGCTCGCTCAAGAAAGACAGGAAAAGGAGGAGGCAATGCGCGCAGCTGAGGAGCGTCGAATGGCGATGATGAAGCAATTAGAGGACGAAGAGAGAGAGTTGGATCGCCTTATGGAGCTGAAGCGACAGGAACGGCTCGCGAAGTTGCGTGCGCTAGAGCAAGAAGTCGACTCTGTTCCTGAGTCGCTATCGTCTGTCACTGACTCAAGTGCATTGAAGTCTGGTGATCGACGGTCAGCACCTACTGATTGTGAAGACGGCTTTTGTGCGCGAGAACCTCGCAATGAAACACTGAGAGAAAGCGTATCTGCTGAACAACCTTCGAGCAAGGCGAAAAAGAAGCATGGGAGCAGTGTGTCACCCGTGACGCGGTTGCCGAAAGAGAAGAATGAGAGCACACATCAGTCAAAGTCCCACGATCTCGAAGATGAGATCGAGTCTCTGCTACGTCAAGGCCCAAAGCAAGTGACAGGTACTGAACCCGTTCTCACCACTTCTCACCTGATAGTTCCTCTACTAAATCTCGGAGCGGCATCAGCGAACCTAATGCGCGACTCTGAAGCTATGTTCATGCCTACATCTGGACCGATCGACGTTCGGATCAAGCTTCTGTCCAGCTGGGGGACAACTCGAGCAGTCGGCTTGACTCAAATCACCGTGTATGACACGAACGGAGACGAGCTGGAGGTCGACATTGCATCCGTAAAACTGTATGATGAATCGGAGCACCAGGCGCTGCCAAAGAGCCACGACATGGTGCGCGGACTTGGTCGGCTCTTCAACGGCGTTGCACACACAAACAGCGAGCAGAACATGTGGCTCGGACGGCTTTCAAGCACAGGTTCGTGCTGGAGATGCAGCATTTCCGGCACTACTGATGAGATCACGTGTCAATGCATGCTCTGACGAGATGCGGCAGGTGTGTTACAGATCAGCTTCGAAGTGCTCGCAGCCCCGAGCAGGTTGTGTGTGTGGAACTACAACAGCGTACGTACTCATTTTCGTTGTTGTTCATGGTAATTTTACATGCTGTCACCTACGTGTTCACGCTCTCTTCGTTGCCGTCGCTGTTCAGAAACAATCGATAGCATGTGCTCGCGACATTGAGGTTTTTGTGAGCGGCAAATGCGTATGGACTGGCTCGCTTCCTGAAACCTTCGGCGACGAAGATGACAACGTGTGCACATGGATCAATGTCCGTTCGACTGTGAAGAAGACTGCGAGAACAGCTCGTCAGGATGACAGGGTAACAACTTCGAGACAGTTTTCAGCTGTGTCAGACGCCAAAGTTACCGGTCCATCACAGCCAGCTCGTGTCGATACGTCGAGCTCTGGAACTCCTCTTTGGCTCTCAGGAGCCACTTCGAGGTCATCATTGTCTTCATCGACTGATGCACTCTCGAATCGATCAGTTGCTGATGAAGTAAAACTCGATCTGTTTGCTGCTGAAGAGAAGAATGCAAGTGGGAGTTTGACAGCTCGGCGACGCGCGCAGATCGACACACCCGATACGCAAAGCCAGCGAAGAGATGCCAAAGCTGGCTCAAAGGACAGTGAACGACAGCGCATCAGCATCAAGCGCAACGAAACTTCACAAGCAAGCTCCCACGACGCAAGCCAGCATAAACCAGCAGATATGCACCTTTCTCGATCGAGTGCTGCGTCGATGTGGGATTCACTCGAGCACTTTAGCAAGACCAATCGCAGTCGCTTGCCGCTGGCCACGAATAGCAAAGAGACAGATGAAGAGAGCGTGAGCAGCTCAAGCAAAAAAGCAGATGCGAAAGATATCCCTGAGCGGAGATTAGCGGCGTCAAAGACATCGTCTACTCTCTTGGAGGATCTCAGATCCAAGTCCTCGAATTTGTACGGCCCGTCACCACCAAGTGTGCTGAGAGAGAGATCATCATCATCAGATGGTGTTGCCACTCGTCAAGTTCCCGATGAACACGAGCTCGCGCCGGCGATTCCGGTTCTGCCGTCTGGCACGCGCATCAAGTTGGAGATCCTGAGCACCTGGGGGGATCCGCACTACGTCGGTCTGAATGGCATC
>JAASFW010000885.1:0-10211 GCA_023334005.1 Globisporangium orthogonon
CTCCAGCTTGATGATCTCGCCCACGAGCTTGTCGTGGCCCACGCGCACGAGCTCGTACATGGCGGCGCCGTGCATGTTCTCGGCGATCACCACTGTCGAAGGACCGCGAGCGGAAGGTTACGTTTACGTTTACGTTTACGTGGAGAGGAAGCGCGTGACGCGGAGCACGTACGCGGGCCGGAGACCTTGAACACGTAGCCATACTCGGACTCCTTCTCGTTGTCGCCGAGGACGTGCGCCATCTCAGTAGGTAGCAGCTGCTGCTCGCAAGGCGATCTTTCTCGTCTGGAAGCCCCTCGCTGCGTTATCCGAGAAAGGTTTTCGAGGGGTTCGTTGATACATTTTTCAGGACGGAGGTCAGGAATCCGACCAGCTCGATTGTACTAGAAAACTGGCTTGGGGGCTGGCGAAGAAGCGGGAGGGGTGAGTCGCCTGCCAGGGTGCCGACTCGAAGTGCGAAGAATGAAGTTCACTTGAATACAGCACCCTCAATTTTGGAGGTTGAATTCTCATTTTCAGGTTTTGCCAATTGATAAAACTTAGGAAACTTTGATTGGCAGCCACAGAATGGCACACATCCATTTCGACCTCCCAGGAGTCGTCGCTGATTGACGACGACGACGATGGCGGACGAGCAGCTCGCGGACGCCGTGGGCGCCATGCAGCTCACCCATCCGGCTCCCAGCACCAGCGCCAGCACCAACGCCACTAGCAGCAGCAGCAACAGCCAGAAGAAAGTGCGCCACCTCGTCGTCGACTCTGGCGCGATCATCAAGGGCACAGACTTGTCAGCGCTCGCCGAGGTGGGAACGAGGGCTGCTGGCGCAGTTGTTGCATGTGTTGAGTAGTGCGATGCTCACTGTGACTACTTCCATCATCAGAACTTCTGGACGGTGCCCGATGTGGTGGACGAGATCCGCGACAAGCGCGCCCGCAGCGCGCTTGAACGCCTGCCGTTCGTGCTGCAGCGGCGCGAGCCGTCATCCGAGGCCATGAGCGCGGTCGTCAACTTCTCGCGCAAGACCGGCGACTTTGCACACCTGTCCCTCACGGACCTGCGCGTCATGGCGCTCACGTACATGCTCGAGACGGAGGCGAACGGCACCGAACACCTCAAGACAAGCCCCGAGGTGTCGCGCACGATCGCGCGCGACGCAAGCGGCCGCATTGTCGCTGCGTCGGAGCCGTCAGTGCCATGCAAGTACTTCGGCTCGGCCATGGGCTGCAAGTACGGCGCCGAGTGCAAGTTCATTCACGATGAGAGTCTGCTGAAGGCGGACGAGGAGGGAGGCGAGAAGAAGAGTCTGCCTAAGGTCGCGATCGCGTGCCGCTACTTCAACACGCCGGAGGGCTGCCGGTACGGCGACGACTGCCAGTTCGTCCACGAGAAGAATGAAAAGGCTAAGGAGGAGGAAGAAGTGGCGGCACCGCAGGGACCCGTGCGCGAGGAGGTGCGCAATGCGGACGTCAAGTCGCGCATTCTCGGCGGCTTCGGTGCATCGAGTAACGCCGGTGTGCTCGAGGACGACGGCAAGAACTGGATCGGCGAGACGAACTTCGCCAAATACATAGCGTCGCCGTTCGGCGACACCAACGGCGTGGAGGCGGTGTCGGATGGCATCTCGGTGGCGTGCATCACGACGGACTACTCGATGCAGAATGTGATGCTGCAGATCGGGCTACGCCTGCTGTCGGCCGAGGGCATGCTGATCAAACGCGTGAAGCAGTGGATCCTCAAGTGCATCGCGTGTTTCTCGACGTCGACGGAGATGGAGCGCTTGTTCTGTCCCAAGTGCGGCAACAACACGATGGAGCGCGTGTCGTACAGTCTCGGTCAGGACGGCAAGATGACGTTCCACACGCGCGCGAACCGGCCCGTGAAGCTCACGGGCACCAAGTTCTCGCTCCCGAAGCCCAAGGGCGGTCGCAACGGCGACTTGCTGCTGCGCGAGGACCAGCTCATGATGGGCATCTGGCGCCAGCGGCAGCAGCAGCACAAGAAAGTCATGAGTTCAGCGTTCGGCGAGAACGTGGCGCACGACCTGGGCGTGAAGGCCGAGAAGCAGTCGAGCATTGTCGTGGGCTACGGCCGCATGAACCCGAACGCGCAAAAGGGTCGCGAGCGCCGCGGGAAGAAGAAGCGCAACTAGAGCCTTGATGTCGCTTTGATCTAATGTACCTCATGAGCCATCGACTCAGCACTTCATGAAGCATCGAGCATCACGATCGCCCACGCGCACATCAGATTGCATCGAGCATCGCGATCGCCACTTTCGATAAGATTTTTATCCGATTATGTAAATATTCGCGCCAAATTGAGCACGATCAATCGGTGAATTGGCCGATCGATCGTGTGCTCGGAAGGAGGTCTGTTCGTGACACGCACTTCGTGCTACCTACTCTACCATGGGCGGCAAGAAAATCGTGTCGGTCGAGATGTGTGGGCGCACAGGCGAGCGCATCAACTCACCGCGCAGCCTCGAGGCGTGCAGGCGTTCTGGGATCGAACCGGAGGAACTCTTGCCAAAGTGAGTTGGGATTGCTCGACAATGTCTTGAGCGTCAACTTCGTCGTCTTGACGCACAAGGAGCGTGCTCTTCCTTTCTTTCTGTGAATTGCGCGTATGCCTAGGAGTGTGAACGAGTTCCTGAACCAGCACAACGGAGGTCTGGGCGCTGGCAGGTTCACGCTCGTGGAGAAAGAAGCAGCAGTGCTTCGACAACGACACTACGAGCAGAATCGCCAGGCGAAACTCCAGATCGTGTGTCGAGAGCGCGGAGAGATCCTTCGAAGTCAGGACAGCAATGGCCCAGCTTCACCACGATCTCCTGTGAACAGCACCAACAAGCAGCCTTTGTCCCAGCCGCTGACTGCGCGGAGAATCAAGTCTGCCGGAGTTCACTCGCGGTGGAGAAATCCGGACCAGCGCGCCGGCGACAACGATGGCGAAGATGGCGAGAGAGACAATCCTACTGATGTCGTCGTCGCGTTCGGAGATTCGACAATGGTCCAGCTCGAAGAACGGCGGCTCGCGAAGATCAAACTGCGGCAACAGCGTGAGATCCGCGGCGTGATCGAGATGGAGACCAAGATGGCGCGCATCGAGCAGGAGAATGCGCGCCGCAGTGCTGAGGAAGCGCGACGACGCGAAGAGTTCCAGAAAGAACTCCGTGCCAAGCGCGCTCTGCTCGTGGCGAACAAGCACGAGCGCGAGATGGAGAAGAAGAAACAGGAGGACCGAGAGGCTGCGCAGCGCAGGCTTCGTGCGAAAGAGCTCGCCGAGAAGGAGAAACGTGCGCACGAAGAGGAGCAACAGCGTGCTTTCGATCGACAGCAGGAGGCGGCCCAGCGCGAGCACGAGCGCACACTCAAAGCTGAAGAGTTCAAGCGGCAGACTGAAGCGCTGCTTAAGCACCAGGAAGATCTTGTAGCCGAGAACAGGCAACGCATGCTCGAGAAAGAGAGACAGGTGCTCGCGAAGGTCGAGCTTGCGAACAAGCAGCGTCACCAGGAAGCGATGGAGCGTCGTGAAAAAGCAAACGCCCGTATCCAGCAAGCTACAGCACAGAACCAACTCAGTCTCGAGCGCAAGAAGAGCGAAATTGAAAGCAAGCAGGCGAACGCCGCTGAGCGTGCCAAGGAGATCCAGCGAAAAACTCTTCTGGAATTGAAAGAGCGCTCGATGCAGCAGCGCAAGGATGAGGAAGTGCGTCTCAAGCGTATCGACGCGGCAAGGGATCAGCGCGAGAAGGAGGTCGCAATGCAACTGAGTAGACGACAGGAAGCTGAGGAGAAGTTCGAGCGCGCCGAGATGGAGCGCGAGAAAGCGCGGCAGCTGCAGAATGTCGAGAAAACGCTCGCAGTCGAGGAGAAGCAGCAGAATGTCGAGCGGATCAAGCGACGAGAAGAGTATGCGCGACTGCAGCTTCTTGCTCGGATCTCGGAAGAGGACGAACGCAGTCGCTCTATCAAAGCCAAGAAGCACGCGCTCATGCAGGCGCGACAGCAACTGGTCCTCGACTCGATGGTTCGCAAGCACCGCATCGGACAGGCGATGGAGCAACTTCGTCGGACCAACAAGTGGGACAAGGTCGAGGAAACATTGTACGAACTCTGACCTGCGCTCGCTTCTTGACGATTGGTGCTCGTGCATACACCGGCTGATCTCTCTTTCGTATTAACCACAGAGGCACCGAAGCACAAGCACACGGTGTCGCGAGGTCCAGTAGGAACGAAAGGTAGCTTCACAGGACGTCCGATTTAAGTGCAGGCTATGAGTCCATGCGGAAGAACAAAGAGCTCAGAGCCGCTAGACGCATGTTATTTGCTTAATCGTCGATCTCTATCACATCTGAAAGTGCGCTCGAGGTCATTGTCCTGGATGCTGCTGGCGCTTCTGACCTCCGTGGAGTCGCACCTGCGCTCCGTGACGTATCGTTCTGGCTACAGTTGTCTTCCTCGTCCTCCGAAAGCGTCAAGTCCACGATCTGACCAGCTGTAGATCTCGATGGCGCCGATGATGCTTCTGACGGCTGCTGAAAGAGGGCGCGAAGGTCGCCTGCCAAGAAGAGCTCGCCGTCGTTCGCCGCAAAGACGACTGGGAAGCCCGAGAAGTCGTCAGGGAATGACACGCTTGTCGGATGAGACGACGGCACCGATGAAGTTGAGCTCGATCTGTTGTCGTTACTGCTTGTCGTCGCAGTGGCGGTGGTCGGAGAATGAGAAGGAACCGGTGCTCTGACGCGCGGTTTCTTCGTCTTCGGGTTCTTCGTCCCACCCATGGGTGAACTTGGTGTCTTGCTTCCTGTTCGGGGCAAAATGGAAGTCCCAGGTTTCGACTCTGTCTTCAGGGGTTTCTTCGATCCATTCGTGGCAGCAGCAGCATCATCAGTGTCCGCAGACTCCCGCGACCCGACCGTCGAAAAGAAGCTCTTGACGCTCGGGGTCGCGTTGTCGCGCTTCTTCTGCTCTCTCTTCTCCGCTGCAGCAAGCTTCTTCGCCTGCTTCTCTTTGAAACCGGGTGGGTCCTTTATCTTCGTGTAGCTTCCACCACATTGTTTCTGTGCCACACATTTTGTTAGCAACAAGACATGTGACAGCGCTCCACTCTGTGAGTGCAGAGTGATGGCAACCGACTTACCTTGTGCTCCTCCCACCACCGGTCGGTCGGTCCCGGCGGCCGGTTCATTGCTCGCTTCACGATCCCAAAGTACGGCGGAGCGCGCTGACACGGACCCTACAACCACACAGTATGCATACAGATAACGCTTCATATTCGTACCATGCGCAGGGCTGCTCCTCTCAAGGTGCATTTTCAACAGCACCACTTACATCGCACTTCCACCAGTGCTGCCGGTACGAGTCCACCTCGTCGTGGAATGTGTGAAAGACCGTGATGCGCGTGCCTGCGGTCTCGTTGATGCGGCGCATATGCGCCTGGAATATGGGTCCGTGGTCGTCATGGTCCTTCACGGGACTCGACACGAACACGAACGCGTGGATCATCTCGTGCAGCAGCGTGTTGATCAAATCGCTGCGCGGCCGGAGCTTGAGCAGCGGTTCACTGGTTTTGTGCAGTAAACGTGTCAGCGCCAGCGTCTGAGTCTGAGCCTATCATCTCCTCCGCACCTCAAGCGGATGGAGCAGAAGCCGCTGCGTGGCTGGTAGCTGCAGAGTCCCGCACTGGCATTGAGAGAGGTACGAAGTCAGCGCTTTGCCGCCAACTCTCTCCCCAGTAGCCGCCAGTTGCTCACACCAGAGCGTCATGCGCGGACTCCACTTGACCTCGCAGCCAGCGAGCTTCCTGTCAAAGAAGAGCGAGTCGAACTCGGCGAATAGCGCGTGCAGGTCCGGATTCGGGTCTGTGTGTTCGTTCACCAGCGGTAGGGAAGCCACCGTTTACATCCCAGGAAAAGAGCAAGTGCTGCGCAGAAAGCAAGGAGCACCCACCCAGCACCTCATACTCGGGCGCCAGCAGCTCGAGTCTGCGCGCGAATTGCGGCGCCGAAGTCGTCGCTGCTGCTGCCATGCTCGGTTCTGACCTGGTTACACTGATTATAAACTGCTGGTTACGACAACTATTTGATTTGAAAGGGTGCATATACATTTGGAGAGGATGGGCACGCGAAAAGGCACGAAGACTCATGCTGGCAATGCGAACAAGGCTCCTGCTCCTCTTCCTCTTCTTCTTCCTCCTGCATGCGCTGCCAGCAACAGGAGGCAGCGTTCCCGACACCTCAGCTGCGGTCAGCCGAAGATTGAAGCTGCAACACCAAGCGAACCGATCTCGCGTCCATGTGACAGTCGCCTCCGCGAACCATCGCAGCGTCGACGGACGGCAACTGCTCGCCGACCTCGGCTGCGACCTCGAGGTCTACCGGAGCTTCGCAGCGTCAGAGGAGGCGCAGGACATGTTCGTCATGGCCACCATGTGCGAGTCGCGTATCGTATACCTCAAACATGCGAGCGCGGGCGGCTACGGCCCTGTCGGCCAGGCAGATCTGCGCTCGGCCATGTGCTCGTATGAGTGCCTCCGCAGTGACGAGCTGCACCAGCTCGCGCTCTCTCGCTCGCGGTGTACGTGCGCGCAGGTGTCATCGACGACGTTCGTGATCAGCGATTTTTGTCTCGAGAGTTCCGCACGGCTGCTCTGCACGCACCTGGGCGAGTGCGGCCACTGGAACTGCGAGCTCGAGGACTTCATGTGTCTGCGCTACGAGTGGGATAGACTCTACCCGTGCAGCAGCCGCGCACTACTCGCGAGCCCAGTGCTGGCGGCGCTCTGCTTCTTGGCAGTGCACCTGCTCGCATAGATTCATCGATGGGTTACGCGAGGGTTACGGTTGCAGTCGAGGAAGTGTACCCTGTCACCAAACTCAATCAAAACAACCATGATATGCTATGAGCTGCGTCGAGCATGCGATGGGGAGCTGGTGGCCGAGGGATCGTTCTCAGCAGCTCTGCTACGTGACGAGCGCGCGTCGACTGGCGGATGTTCCGTCGCAGCGTCGCATCGCGTGCAGCTCGCGCCGCTGGTGCACGCCAACGCACGTGCGCTGCTCAGCGACGGAACGAGGCGCTCACTCACATTCCCACTCACATTTCCGGTCTCTAGCCGCGTGTTCGCTCTCGCGCACCCGACAGCAGCCGCAGGAGGCGATAGATCGAAGGATGCAACAAGTGCAAATGAACAACAACAGCAGGAGCTGCAGTGCACTCTAAAGCTCGTGGGAGCGACGCCAATGCCGTCAGCGCTGGAGGACAGCGCTACCACCTGGTTCGACGCGAAGCTCCGACGCGCAGGCGAGTGGCGAGCGCGCGGCAACGACGCGTTCAAGAACAACAAGCTCCTGCGGGCTGTGCGGGCCTACAGGAAGGTCCGTAGCAGTTTGCGTGGACGGGAATGAGTACGCGAGCTCAGGGATTTGCTGGTCCCAGGCACTGCGGTGGCTCGCGTGTCCGTCGGGCTGCGCGTACGACCCTGACGAAGCGGCGGCCGTCGCGCCGATCGCGCTCGCGTGTCACTCGAACCTCGCGACAAGCTTGTGGAAACTCGGCAAGTTGGATGAATGCATCGCGCATGCGACACTAGCACTGCAGCACGAGCCAGCGAACGTGAAGGCGCTCTTCCGGCGCGGCCAGGCGCTCGCGGAGACGAAGGCGTTCGAGGACGCCGTACACGACCTCGAGCGCGCCCACCAGCTCGAGCCGGACAACAAGCTCATCCGTACGTTGATGGAATAAGAGGCACTCTCCGTCAACTACCCAGCGAGTTCAGAACTGACTGTCCGCCAACCAAACGCTTCTGGTGTCGTTCTCAGGATCTGGTCTCGAGCGCGCGCGTGCAGCGCTGTCCCGTCACAACGCCAAGCAGCGCCAGGCGTTCGCCAAGCTCTTCTGACGCGCGCGAGGAGTATCCGAGCAGCAAGTAGCAACACGAGCACGAGCAGCGAACTTAAACAGGGAGAGGCGTCTGCATTCGCTTAGGCGGCCAAGTAAGATTTCCAGACCATAACAATGCCAACTGCCCGTCACTTCTACTAGCGATGATCGGCACCGAGAGCGCCGCTCCGAGTCGACCAAGCCCTGCCCGCTGTGCGTCGCTCGTCCGCCCGCCTGCTCGCGTCGCCCCCGCTGCGGCAACAGCACACAGCTACTGACTTGGAGCTGGACCGAAAGGACCGGGCACATCGAGTGACGCGCAGCAGCACAGCCGCGCGCTTATTCGTCAGCGCCGCCGACCGCACGGGTGTAAATGAGCTGCTGGTGGTGCGAGAGCACACGGCTGATGGTGCCAGCCTCCTCCAGCTCGCGGATCGACGCACGCGCAAGCGCGGCGTTCACCTTGAGACGCTCCACGATCGCGGACGCCGTGATGAGCTTCATCTAATCACGTGGCAGACATACACACACAAGCCCAGTGAGCGATCTCTTCAAACAAACAAAAAGCTCCAGTGCCGGGCGAGCGAGAAGTGAGAGCATACCTTGGGGACCTCGTTAAGGAGGCGCTCGTAGGTCTCCTGGTCGTAGAGGACCTTGTTCGCGACCTTCTCACGAACCTTGCCCTTGGACCATTTCTTCTTGCCCTTGCCCTTGCCACCGGCCATGGCGGCGGCCATCTTCTGCTCCTTGGTCTTCTGCTGCGTCTTCGGCGGCTGTATAGCGAAGAAGAGGGAAAGAAGAACCGTCAGCATCTCGGATCGCGTCATTAGCACGCGCGTCGGTCGCTTGTCAGGCCGTCGGTCAGTGTGGCTGGGCAGTCGCAATGCAGCTCGGGCGGCGGTGGCTCTCATGTTCGCCGTTCGGACTCCAGCATGCAGTCGACCCGATATCGCCAATCAAGCAAGTCGGCAGTCTGCCGATACCGATCGCCACGCAAAGCTGCAGTCCCTGCTGCGGACTCCCGCGCTGTCATTCTCTGCGCTGTTCGCTCGTCTCCGCTGCCACCTGCCACTCGGCCGGTTGACCAACTTCCTGAGCTGTTGATGTCAACGCTGCTGTCGCTGCTGCTCTGGTCACCTTCCAGCCGCCCTCACCAGCCACTTTGACCGACAGACGGACCGCCTAGCGACTCGACGCTTGCGCGCATTCCTCCATCCACATCCATCATCATCAGCAGCAGCAAGCGTACCATGGTGGCTTGGTGGTTTGCTTAGCTCCCTGTTTAATTGGCTAGTGTCTGCCGCTATTTGCGAAGGCGGCATCTTGAGCGAGAAGAATGAATGGAGGCGCCACGTTGTTCCGAACGTTCCGTGAAAAATGAGCTCTACCGAGGGACATGCGGGACAGTGTGATTGCTTAAATTTAGTATCTTTTTTATATTCTTCGAGAAAAAAGTCGCAATCTGTTGGACGCACTTATAAATGGACCATTTTTATATATGGAGGCGAACGCGCTTTTAAGCTACGTGCAGTGCCTGAAACGCAGATCCTGAACCACGAATGGCTGTGCTCACTCTGCCAGGGATCGGGAGTTCCAAGGAGCGTGCAGCATGCGCTTCGGTCCACCATGGAAGACGAGAGCGTCTTGAACTATCCAACAACACACCATCTCCGACTTCATGTTCGTCAGCGTTATTGCCATCGCCGTCCAGTCGGGGTGCCGCCAACCCGAGCTGAGTCATGAACTCCAGCACGTTCACCGCCACCGGTTCGTCCAGCATCTCAACTATCCAAGGTCTTCGTGGAGCGGCAGTGTGAAGATCGCGAGTGCCGTCGGATCTATGCATGTTTCATGATCGTGTGCTGCAGTCCAACACTCTTGAGCGCGCTCAACCATCCTCCTCGATCTTATCGCCACACCCTCTTCCAGTCTAGACGCGGAATGAGCAGCAGAACGCGGCCTTCGACTTTCGACGTCAGGTGCGCCTCCTCCACGTTGATAGGCAAGGCGTAACCTGCACGAACGAATCAAAGTTCTTGTATTTCTTTACAGTCACACGACATGCACTACATCGAACTCACTTCCATCTCATCTCACTTTCTCACAAAGGGTCTCCATAGCCACAAAGATCCTGATCACTTGGTCGCCATCGTACCGCTCTTTGCACTGGCATCGGCACGTTCTTCACTCGCCTTGATCTCTTTCGTCTTCTTCTCCTGCGCCTGCCCGAACGGCGTGCTGCTCCAGAGCTTCTCGAACTCCTCCGCCGTGCCCTTCGAGCACAGCGTGCGGTGCTCGCCCTCGTCCTCGCGGCTCTTGCGGTTCCACAC
>JAASFW010000886.1:0-10205 GCA_023334005.1 Globisporangium orthogonon
AGCGCGTCGTAGCTGCTGGCGCTGGAGGCGGAGGAGCCACTGACAGCCGCGACGGCAAGGGCCACGCCCGAGAGCATCGCTGCCACGCGCACCATTGCAGGTTCTTGTGGTGGGCGGGGAACGACGCGGGAGGGTGCTTGCGCGCTGGGAGGTCGATTCGAAAGTACCATCATGGATTCGTTCGAGTCATGCTTGTCAAAACAGTATTTTTCCTGCAATCGCGTATATCAGCCATTTTGATAACATATTGAAGTGATTATGCCTGCGCAAATTGATTGGAGTCTGATACATAAATCTAAAGAGGTTCGAATCAGGAGTGCGAAAGTGATTCCAAATCAGCTCGAGTGGTTGATGGTGTACACCTCCGTCGCCACACATGATGCGGCGCAGAGTCTCCAAAGAGACCTTGATCGAGACACACAGTGTACAATGGCTCACCGTGATCTCAAATACTCTCTCTCTCTCTCTCTCGCATCGGACTTGTCAGATGCCACCCCATTCTCCAAAGCTGCAGTTCACCTTGAATTCATCCTAACTACGCTACGCTGCGCTGCGTCGCCCTCTCGGACGACACGATCGCGCGCGCGCGTGTTCTCCTATCGCCTATCGATTGCGCATTTCCATCCCTAGCAAAAGCGCCGCGCTCTCTATTCTTCTGCTCGTTTCCCAGGCGGGCACATCTTCCCCGCCTCCATCTTGCGCTCGGCACCACTGCGCCACATCCAATTGGTTCGACAACTACTCCAGGACTACACAGACTGACTCACGCGCGCGCGTGTTCAGGGCGCTGGAACCTCCGCTGCGGCGTCGGACGGCGCCATACGAGTGTCGCCAGGCTGCTGCTGCTCGTGCTGCGGTAGGACTGCTTGTTGCTGTTGCTGCTGCTGCGGTGGCGCGGACGGTAGTGCCGGCTGCCCCTGCTGCGCCTGCTTCGCTCGCTGCTCGGCCTGTTCTTGCCGCTGCTGCAGCTGCTGCATGAAGTGGCGTCGGATGTCGGCGCACCGCGGCACCTTGCACGCTGCATAGTCCTTCTCGCACTGGCGCGCATGCGCCGACAGCAGGCCGACAATACGCTTGCAAAGTACGCATGGCCCGGCGAGACGCTGCTCGCACGTTGCGCCGTGCTTGAGCATCGAGCGCATGCGCTGGCAATTGAAGAACGCGCAGTCCGCGACCGCGCAGCTGCTCGCGTGCTCGAGCTGGAGAAGCAGCTGCGGGTCGATGTTGTGGATTCGCCGCTGCTTCTTCGCGGGGTCGTCATCACCGCCGGTGGCTTCCGATGAGGAAGATCCGGCTCCTGCGGCTCCGCCAGCCATTGCATCGCTCGATACTGCTGCGCCCTGTGGTGATGCACTCGGAGCGGCGGCTCCGGGTGGCGCGGCGCCGCCACTTGCGACATTGAGCGCTCCTGATGCTGCGAGTGGCTTGTTGTCAACGCCGCCAGCTCCTCCACTCGGAGCAGCCTCGGTCAGCGACGTCTGGTTGAGCTTCCGCTTCCGCGATGGCCCGGTCGTCTTCACGCTCTTCAGCGGACCGCCAGTCGTTGCGCCAGCCTTGTCCTGCTTGACACGCTTTAGCTCCGAGCTCCCAGCTTCGCGCTTGATCTGCCGCCCAGACCCGCTGCCTGCCGCTGCAGCTTTCGTGCTGCTGCTGCTGTCGGCGGCGGCTGCCGGATTCTCCACCGCGTCGCCCGGTTTGGGAATCGGCACGACCTTGAACAAGTGCAGCTGGTGCTCGTGCTTGGTTTTCGCGTTGCACGCGTCGCAGAGGTTGAAGACCGGGCAGATCGAGCAGTTCCAGCGGTTACCGCTCGTCAGCGCGAGCTTGCAGCCCGTGCAGCTGAACACGAAGCCGGTCGTGCCCTGGTTGAACAGGTGATACAATACCATCATCGACGAGTGCTTGGCACGCCGGATCTGGTCGAACTGGCAGTGGTTGTTCTGGCAGTACATCAGGAACGCCTCGCGCGTGTCGAAAATCTCGCACGGCATGATGACGTCGTCCAGGTCGTCGTCCGCCACGGCGCGCGGCTTCGACGCACTCTCAGGAGTAGAAGGAGGTTTCACGACAGCATCACCAGCATCAGTAGCTGACGACTTCGCTGCGTCGCTCGCGGCACCGCTTTCTCCCTCGTTCTCACCCTCAGTCTTCATCTTCACGTCGTCTGCGTCGCTCTTGCCTTCCTCGGCGACGACGACGTTCGCTGCAGTTTCCCCTTCAGCGTTTTCGCCTTTCGCGCTAGCTTTCTCACCGCCGGTCGGGTTCACAAAGGTCAGCGCCGCCGCGAACTTGATCTCTTGAAGGTCCAACTCCGCGAGCTCGGGGGCAGCCGCCTTCTCGCTCAGCGACAGAATGCGTTTGCTTAGCTCTTCCGCGCGCTTCGCTCCCGTCGCAGCAGCCTCTACGCGATGCTGCAGCTGGCTCTTGTTTGCCTCATAGCAGTCCACGCAAAAGAAATGGTGGTAGTGGCGAGGCGGCGCGTTGCGTGGACCCGTGGACGACGCACGCACTTTCTTCACGGCTTCCACGAGCTCTGTCACGCCGCTCGGCGGTGGGAGCGTCTTGAGCTCCCAGCACCCAGTCTTGACGATCGGAGTGCCGCACTTGTGGCACTTGGGGTGCAGGTCAACGACAAAGAAGTCGTCTTTTTGGGGCTCCAGGATCCCCTTAAGCTTCTGCATCAACGGGTCGCTGTTGACGACGTTCTTCGAGCTCCCGCTGGGGCGTCCGACAGGTGCGCCTTTCTTTGAGCGCGTCTTCGTCGTGCTGCTGCGCGTCGAAGTGGCAGGCGCGTCTGGAGTCGACTTCTTGCTACGCTTCTTTTTGCTCTTGGCGCCAAGCCCCGCCTTCGAGGACGACTTGCCACCTGAGGAGGCGCTCGGCGTAGTCGCGACGGCATCGTCGCCGGCCCCACTCTCTTCCTGCATACTCGCTTCGCTTGGCGAAGGCGAGCGCGACAGCGGCGTGCTTGACGCCTCCTCTACCTCGCCGCCACCTTCTTCGCCACCGCCACCGCCACTCTCTGCCCCACCGCCGTCCGCAGCCGCCGCAGGTTTGTCTGTGCGGCCGCCCGCCGTCTTCTCTTCGAGCTGCTTGATCAGATCCTCCGCAAGCCGTGGCCAGTAGTCGCCTTCAAAGTAAGGCAGCTCGTGCGCCGCTTTCTTCTTCATGTAGTACTCAGCGTACAGGTTCGAGATGTTGTACACGAGCCCGTCCTTCTTGGCCTGCTGCAGCAGCTTCTGGTACCACTGGCGCAGCCGCGCTGACTTAGGGATCTTCTGGTTCTCCGGCTTGCAGAAGAAGATGTAGTCGTCGCCCTTGAGCGGTGGGCAGGACCAAATGTGGCACGTGTGGAAGCCGCGGTTCTTGCAGTCTTCCAGAAAGCCCAGCATCACCTGCTGGTGCATCAGCGTGCGCAGCTTCTTTGGCTGGAAGTAGTTCACAGAGTCCAGGTACGACACGTACACGCGCCCGGCGTTCGGCTCGAGCGAGTCCGGACCGTACTCTTGCACGTACAGCGTGAAAATGAGAACGTCGACGCCATCGAGCTCCTGGAAGACGCAGATGCATCGCGACCGGTACGTCAGCTGGAGCGATTGCACGGAGACCCCAGACGAAGCCGACGTCCCCGCCAGCGCCGTGCCTGCGCCGTTTTGTCGTTTCTTCGTCGCGCTGTCCGTGCGCTGCCGCTTGAGCGACTTCGTCTGCCCAGCTGCGCCACTCGGAGGCTTCGTGTCCGCCTTCTTCGGCTTGCCGTACTTGGCTGCGAGCAGCTTGCCGAGCTTCGGCTTGATCTGCACCTGCTTGTCGATGCTCAACACTTCGCGGATCGTCACGCCAAACTTCGTCTCGGACTCGGTCTCTTCCACGCCACGCGAAAAGCCGATGCTGTCGGCGTTCCCCAGGTTCCCGAGACGCTCGGCCTCGTCCTTCCCTGCTTGCTCGATCGCCTCCATGACCCGCTTCTCGATCAGACGCGCCATGCGTGTGATCGGCAGGCGCCGCGCTTTCAGTCCATTCTCCGTCGACGGTTTCACGCCGGCGACGCGCTGCTTCTTCACGCAGATCGGGCACACGAACGGCTCCTGCTCGCCCGAAATCGCGTGGTTCCGCTCGTTGAAGAGCGCGCAAATCTGGTGGTACCACAGCTTGCACGAATCGCACTCGACCCACGGCTCCTCGGCCACCTCGCTGTTCTTCCGCTTCAGCAGCGACGACTTCTTCAGTACGCCGTCGAAAGGCACCGCCGCCGCGCCGCCCGTCCCACCACCACCGCCACCGCCTCCTTCAGCAGGACCACCAGCAGCAGAGAGTTGAGGAAGCGTTGCCAGATCGATCGGGCCGTCCTTCATCTGCTTGTAGCAGCTCGAGCACCAGTGGTGCTCGCCGCGTGGGTCGCTATAGTAATGCGTGTGGCGGCGGATCCGCCCAGCGCACGGTCCGCTGCAAAAGAGCATGCACGGCGCGAACTTGAACGAGTCGCCCCCGCAGAGCTGGCACATCTCCTCGCGTCGCTGCTCGCAGCGCTTGAAGAGCTGCTTCTCCAGTTGGTTCTTCAGCGCCGCGAGCGCCTTGTCAAACGACGCGAGCAGCTGCTTCGCCGCGATGTTGAACTTGTTCGTGCTACTGTTGTACGCGATGCAGTTCTCAAACACCAGGCGCACATCCCCCGCGAACGCCTCGACGCTGTTGTAGTGCTCGTTCTCGAGCCGCTTCTTGATCGTGCCGAGGTCCATCGGGCACTTGATGATGTCGAAGTAGTCCGGGATGTTCCACTGCACCGGGTCCACCGGATTGTTGAACGTCCAGCCGTACTCGCTGTCCATGAGCTTGTTGAGCAACGGCATGAGCCGATCCTTGAGCTCCGTCAGCGTGATGTGGCCACAAAAGTTGAACCGGAGCGACCGGATGTGTTCGTCCAGCTGCGCCTCCGTCATCGAGTCCAGGTACGAAATGTCCTGGTGCGGTGTGTGGTCGGCACGAACGCTCGCATGACTACCGCGAACGACCAGTCCGTTCGACACGATCGGCGTCGCGGGACCAGCTGCCGAGTGCTTCACGTTCACGGCTCCAACTGACTGAGAAGCGCCAGCCGTCGCAGCCTGCGCTTTCGCTTGCACGCGCGCCTTCATGATCTTCGCCTGCTCTTTCCTCCGTAGCTTCTTCTCTTTCTCGGTCTGGAACTTGAGCGGCTTCTTCTTCAGCTCGGCGAGATCGGATCCAATGCCGTCCTTCACCTCGGCTTTCACGCTGCTCGCCGCCGCCGCTCCATTCGGAAGCGATCCGCTTCCATTTCCTACAGATATCCCAGAGCCCGCTGCGCTGCTCGGCGCTGAGACGGATCCTACTGCATCCGCTACACCTGCCTTGCTTTCGCTTTTCACACCACTGCTCTGCGGAGTCGACCACGCTCCTCCTTGGAGAGAGTTGCGCTGCTGAAGCGCTGCAGCGCCGCCTCCTTGTCCCGTGGCTCCTGGCGACTGCATGCTCGCGCTGCCCGCAGCAGCATTGCTGAGCGAGGTGGGCATCCCAGGCGCGATTGTCGTGTTCATGATTTTGATCAGGCCACGCACGCCTTCGGGGCACTGGTTGGCCGCCAGTTGCAGCTGCGCGGGGTTCCCGCGGCACGAATCGACGATCTTGATTGCTTTGCGCACCGGTCCGCACACCTCGCAGATCATCTTGTTGCATTGCTTGAAGTGCGACAGCACGTAGCGCGAGGAGATGCAGTGGTCGGTGCGGCACTGGCGCTGGTGACACTCGCAAATGTGTTTCCACAGCACCTTCATCCCGGCACAGTACGGCAGAATGCACTGCGGCGTGGCACATGTGCTCGCGTGCCGCAGCATGCACAAACGCTCCTGCTGCCGTCGCAGCACGAGCTGCTGCTCGGTCTCGTTCATCGGCGGTCGGATCGCGCTGCAGACGTCACACTGCAGATTCCGACACTTGCGGAAATGCGACAGGAGCTGCCGCGTCGATTTGCAGCCGATCGTCACGCAGTGCGGGTGCGCGCAGCGCGAGACGTGCGCAAGCAGCGCCTTCGTGCGACTGCAGTACTCGATCGAGCACTCGCCCGTCGTGCACGTCCGCGCATGTTTCAGCTGGATGAGCCGGCGCTTCAGCTCTTCGCGCTTCTGCGCAATCGACGCCTCCGTCATCGGAGCCATCCCAGCAGCAGCGGCGGCGGCGGCAGCACCTGTCGGCGTCACTGATCCGGAGGAACCAGCGCCAACAGGAGACGCACCGCGTTGCATCTGCATCCCTGCCGCCGCCGCGGCAGAAGGATTCATCCCCATGCTGGTTGCATTCTGCTGCTGCTGCTGCTGCTGCTGCTGTTGAAGCTGCTGGAGCTGCTGCATCCGACGGAGCTGCTGCATTTGCTGAAGCTGCTGGATCTGCTGAATCTGCGGGGCAGTCAGATTCATGCCATGGTACAGATTCGTCGCTCCAGCGCCGCCGGCAGCCGCCGCAACCATCGTCGGATTCGCCTGCATGCCGAACCCGCCTGAGGTCGCGACGCCTCCTGCTGCTGCTCCTGCTGGGAGACCGGCACTGATCTCGGGAGGCATACTCAGCGCAACAGGGTTGAACTGCGTTGCGGAGCCTGCGCCTGCTGCTGGTGCGGCTGCCATCCCAGCGAATGTACCACCTGCGCCACCTGCACCCTGCATCTCCGACTCAGGCATCGCGATCGGCTCGTCGCTCACGCCATTCGCCATCTCGTCCGCTTCTCTCTCCAGTTCGTCGAGAATGGAGCTGCCGCCGCTTTGCGCTGCTGCTGCTGCTGCTGCTGTTGCTGTTGCGCTCGTCGCTGTGGCAGCAGCTGTCGGCGCCGCGGAAGCAGGCATTGGGCTCGACATTGGCATCTGAGGCATCGGCATCGGCATCTGCAGCGGTTGGCTGCCGACAGGAACCTGCACCCCGTTCGCGGAGAACGGAATGCCCTGGAAACTGTTCCGCTGGTTCTGCAGCGCCGCCATTTGCTGCTGCCGAAGCAGCTGCAGCTGCTGCTGCTGGAGCTGCTGAGCCTGAACTTGCGCTTGAGCTAGCTGCTGCTGTTGTTGCTGTTGTTGCTGACCGTCGCCTTGCGGCGTTCCGGGTCCGGCGCCCTGTTGCTGTTGTTGTTGTTGCTGCTGCTGCTGCATCTGCCGTCGCCGGGAGTTGTCCAGCGCCTGCTGCAGCCTCGCTTTCAGCGTCTGCACGTTGCTGTACTCGTCCCTCGAGGCCGCACTCATGTACAGCGTGTGCTCGAGCCTCCGCGCGATCTCGCGCGGGTTGTAGTTCACGGACGCGGGCCGGTTCGCGCTCTTCATGATCAGCGTCAAGCTATCCGCCGCCACCACCATCACCGCCGCGTCAGACAACACTGCCTCCATGGCAATAAACTGCAATGCGCGCTATCGTCCAGCACATACATGATCCGGGCGATCTGTTGCCGCGCGCTACGATCTGCGTCCTTATCTCGCCAGTCGCCGCCCACGGGCGTCAGTCCTGCGATCGCAGGGTCGCCACTTGCAGCAGCAGCGGCCGTGGCCGGCGGCGCAGTACTAGTAACAGTCGCGCTCGTCGTCACATCTGGGGCTGTGCTTGTTGCCGCGCTGCTTGCCGCGCTGGTGACGGCGACCGCGTCGGTTTGAGTCGGCGCGGACGCTGCCGGTCCTGCTGTTGCTGGGCTCGCCGTTGCGTTCGTTGTGTTCGTCGTCTGCTCCACCAGATGACACCATGGGGGGAGTTAGAACAAGGTGCTTGCGCTCTCTTCATCTCTACGCACTTACGGTCGCAGCGGCAGGTGCTGTTGTCGCCGGCGTTGGCGCAGCAGCAGCAGGACTCGACGCCGAAAACTGCGGCACCGGAGGCATCGACTGCGGCGGAGCGGACATGAGGGACTGTCGCGCGTCCAGAGAGCTTGCAGTCGTCGCGCTGAGGGTGGAGTAGTAGCAGGAGGAGGAGGAGGAGGAGGAGAGGAAGAGGGGACAGTTAGTTGCATGTAGAGACACTCGGCGCATTGCGTCAACGCGATTCTCCGCGTCGCGCTGCGCACTTTGAACCGCATATCACCTGGATCCCCCCTCCACACACACACGCATACACTTTCTCATACTGCACACACCCAGTCGCCTCCATCTTCCTCACATTCTCCATTACGCCGAGAGAATGTCAAAAAGAAACCCAGTTCCTTACCTGTCTGTTGGAACAGTACTGTGTGCGCACGAAGTATAAAACCGCCCGCCCTCCTGCTCGCCCGTCTCCTGCTTTCTTTGGTGAAGGAAGCGAGAGGTGAGCTCGTCGCGAGAAGCCGTCGGATGCTCTCCGCTTCCCGCCGCCACCCGCCGGTTGCTGCTGCTGCTGCTGCTGCTGCTGCTCGCGCTGGTGTCCGCCGCCGCCGCCTTCGCTCGTCGGCTTCGAGCGAGCGGGAGGAAAGGGAGGGAGGGGGGAGAGAGAGGAAAACCGGCGAGAAAAGGGAGAAAACCCAGGAGTGGTGCTGGCGCTACTGGTTTTGTCAAACCCTAAACCCTAGGCTGCTTTCGTAAACCCTTGCTGCGCGCTGACGTAAACCGCTCCCTTGCGCTACGTAAACCCTTCCCTTGCAATCAGAGAAAACCCTAGGATAAACCCTACTCCAAATATGCGTTTATCGAATTTATTCACTATAATGTCCGGACACATACACATTGCCTCAACAACTGCGAACACCCATTAACACTCACTAACATCCGTTTGCATGCAAAATGAATCAAACATGACCAACGCACGCCTGCGCATCTGTGCTCACGCGTGCTCACGACAAACACCCTGTACATTCATACCACAGCAACGCGCTCACACTCGTCCATAGTTAGCCTTGGCTAGTCAATCATCGGAGTAAATCGCCAGCCAAGGAACAGCGATAACACAGGGTCGAGGGTGCCTTCTGCAAGTCGAGTTGATGAAGCGCGGAGGACAGTAGCTCGCGTGCAACAGCACCATCGATGTCGTTCAAGGTTTCGCTTTTGCCTGCTACCGTCGATAGCAAAGAGACTTCGCGTGCTTTCGGATGCAAGGACGGCACCACACGATGCCGACACCAGACGATCGCCTGACAAAGATGCCGTGCTTCGTTGCAGCAGCAGCAGCAGTTTCCTCGACCTCAAGCACCCATATACTCGACCTCAAACATCCTCCTCCCCGACCTCAAGCTTGGCAGCGAGAGATGCCGCAAATCGGTCAAGGTGCTTCAGCGGCGAATTCTAGTGTCAAGTGCAAGCTGTCAACAGTATGCAAGAGCAAGCGCCTGCGAGAGGAGACTGACGCCCACGTGCGTCTGGTCACCTTCACACACGTCGAGACATCGCACCTGACGAAAGTTCACGTGCGTCGCCTCCTTCGCCCGCGGGTCACCCTGCCTAAGATCGACCGACCCTTCTTTCGCTGCTGCATCTCCGGAGTCATCGACACACAGCGATCGCGTCCTTGCGAAAATGACGATCTCCAAGAAGCCATCTGGCTGTGCAACCAAGAGCGAGCATGTCCGAGCACAGCAACATGCTATCTGCAGGAGAGCACGCTACTGGACGTGGCTGTGCTGCGTCTGTATGTCGTTCAACAAGCCAGCCACGTGTCGTAGACAATCAAAGCTCTTGCCGAAGCAACGCAGACCAATGCCAGAAACCACGTTGTAGTCATGTCCGTGAAGCGACTGGTGGCGCACATCTGCTGAATACTCAAGCGGAGCCGACGAGAGAGCTGGAGAGTGGCGGAACGTTTAGTGGATGATGACCCTTTCGGTTCCTCAACCTGCGTCTCCGTGTCGTTGCCTCGAGTCCAAGATCCAGACGCCTCGTTGCGGTAGCTGCGGATCCCACCAATGACGAAGACTCTCGAAGTCAACATCGAACACTTGCTTGGTACAATGCTCGACATGCTGACCCTTGCTGAGGACGAATCCCAGACACCGTCTGCCGAGGTGGTGCTCGCACTGCCTCGCTGACACTCGATGCTCCCACTATCGAAGAGCTATACGCCACAGCACATTCTGCTATCTGTGTCAGCTCTTCACGAGATCAGTACGCACCTGTTCGTGACACGAGGTCTCTGCGTGGTCGAGATGCTGCGCTTTCGGCTTGTACGGAATGGGCGAAAGGCAGTGAACCCAATCAAGAAGAGCTTCGCCGTCATACTAGTGCGCATCTCGAAGAAGTTTGGTCCGATCCACTGCTACGACA
>JAASFW010000887.1:0-10197 GCA_023334005.1 Globisporangium orthogonon
CCCCCCCCCCCATGCGGAAGCTGTATCAGTACTTGCTGTTGCAAACACAACTTTTGCCTAGTACCACGCACCGCGATCGTCTTCTGCAGCATCTGATTCTTGTTGCGGCCTTCTTCAATCTCTGTCAACATGCGATGCACTTCCTGGTGATACGCCTCGAAGTTCTTGTCGATACCGAGCGAACCAACCCCATCGTCTTCAAACCCATCGCCCTCTTCACCAAAACTCTCGCTGGAAGCAAGACCTGCACCTTTGCTGTTGCGAGAGCTTACACCCGTTGCTACCGCTTTCGCCGCTTCATTGTCTCCGTTTGGAACAAAGCGTGTGATCACAGTCGTGCTCGGCATTCTACTGAGCATGCGTCGAACAGGAGGTGGTTTCGTCTGAGAGGTAGCACGCGTGGCATCTTGGCGGCGCAGCAGTTCCAGCAGATCGTTTTCTCGCATTTGTGACCACTCTAGCTGGCACTGCAAGTCGCCGAGCCGTTTGCGCATGAGCCCTTTCACTTCTGCCACTGACATGCCGCCTGGCTTCTGCTGATGAGATCCGCTGGCCCCGTCACCATCCTTCTCGGGTGCTCCGCTTCGAACTTTCAACGGGTCTTTCTGGAGCGCCTCGAGTTCTTTCACGAGCTTCTTGTTGGTCTTGCGGAACTCGAGATTCTGCTCTTGCATATCCTCTCTCGCGCGTTCTTCCTCGATGAGTTGGTCTTCCAGATGGCGCTTGGTCTGCTCAAAGCGCAGCAGCGATGTCGAGAGCTCCTCTTTCAGCGACACCAGCGATCGCTGCTGCTCATCGCTCAGTGTCGTCTTTTCTTTCAGCTGCTGCTGATGGGAAACCAAGTCGTCGGACAGTTGCTTCGACTTCTTGATCTCCTCCTGCAGCCTGAAGTCTACGAGCGCATCAAACATCGCAAAACGGATTGAGGCAGTCTGTAAATTGCATCACCAGCCTCTGTGCGGTAACACTATCGCACAGCATGCAACGTACAAGTGGCACCAAAGTCAGACTCGAGCTGTGCTTTATCGACCTTTGTCTGGTGCAGCGCCTTCGTCACTTCTGCCAACTCCTCTTTCAGGTGGTTGTTGGACGCCGAGGAGATATCGCGGTCGTGGTTCGAGCGGATGAGTTGCTGCTCGACATCCTTGAACTCGGCCGTCAAGCGATCCACTTCCTCCTGTGTTGCGTGTGTCAGTTGCAGTTTCGCGTGCAGGCTTGTGATAGTCGCCTTCTGGTCGCGTTCCGCTTTGCGTGCTGCCTGGAGTTGCTCGAGCGTGTACGAGTTCTCTTTTGTCAGCGCTTTGATCCGCTGCTGCAGCGCCTCGTTCATCTCCTCCATCTCCTTCGCCTCAGTACGCATGCGGTGGACAACCCCGCGCATGTGTTGCTCGCCTTTCGACGCACGCGCCATTTCCTGTCGTGCAGCTTGCAACTCTTTGCTCTAGCGCAGCGTTGGCACATCAAATAGTCAGTGGCTGCTCTAATCAAGCTCAGAGCCCAGAACTCACTATGTACGATGCATGATCCACCGTATCAATCTTGCTCACGAACCTCTCCGTGCACGAGCTCGAGATGACCGCCACAGGAATCGCACGGATGCACTCGCAATACCGTCTCGGCTGGAGCGAAAAGCTGCAGTGTATCCCGCAAGTCTACGGATGGCACTGACGACAGCCTGTCCTCCCCGCTCTGCGCAGGACGACTGCTACTGCCTCCAATATCCCCGCTGCTACTCGCTGCGATGTCCTTGTTTTGCTGAGACGGAACCCCGCGGCGCAGCTCTTCCTTCACAATGATCACGTCGTGGTAGTATGCGCGACGGATCACCTCAATGATCCTGTTGCGGCGAGCGAGCTTGCCGCGCAGCATCTCAACCTGGAGCTCGAGCGAATGATGCTTGGCCGACTCGACGTCTTCAGCGTCTTCGATGTCCTCGCTGTCTTCGCTGTCTTCGCTGTCTTCGGTGGAGTCGACCGAGAGCTGGATCGGTTCGGGGATCACAGTTCCTCCACCCCCGCTTTCAGTATTTGCAAGGTCGCTATCGTCAGCGTGGTCACCATCAATATCCGAAAGGTCCTCGGTGGCTAGAGACACCAACGACGCGCTGAGCATCGACGGGCGCTGCTGCATCGACCGCCTTCGATGCACCACCACCACCGACGCCACCTGAGCGACGGAGTTCAGAGGCGATGTTTCTGTTGAGATGTTACCAATCTGAGCCATGGCGCCAGCCAGCGGATCAGCGGCAGAACGTCTGCGCTCGGACGCGCTCTTGGCGGGTTTTGGATCCTGCATGGACGCTCCCACGAAGTCGTCGTGCCACGCCCAGAGGTAGTCGATCAATCCGTGCTCGGTCGATCGCTATTTTACGCGACGCCGGCGTTAGCTCAACGCATTGTGTCAACAGTTGCAGGAGCCAGCCAGCCAGCCAGCACATTGTATTCACCTTACACACACACACACACATAGGCGTGGCACCTCGCACACCAACCCACCGGCACCTGCATCTCCGCTGCGATATCGTTGTCTGCAAGTGGCACCCAGAGACGCAACAACAGCAACTCATGGTCCGATCGACGGGAGGATCTGGATGTTGGAGATCTGAGGCGACTCAGGAGCTGCCGTGGCCGCCATCGTCGTCACGGCTGTCGTCACTTCCTCCACGCGCACCGCTGTGACGACGACTTGAGACTGCGACTGAGTCGTGGCGGTGCTTAAAGTCGATGTAGTGGTCACCTCGACACGCTCCTTCGTGACGGCGGTCTGCGACGCGGCTGGCGCAGTCGCGTCCGCTTCGGTATCAGGGAGGAGCTCGACCAACGTCTGCGTCATTGCAAGCTCCTGCGTATCTGACTCTTTGGCGCTGTCGTCGATCTTCTCAGTATTAGTAGTGATCTCCGCGGCTGCTGCTTCTCTGTCTGTCCTGCTCTCGATCGAGTTCTCTTGCGACTCCTCGACCGCGTCTGTCATGTGGAAGCTGCTCGTTGCACTTGTCGCACCACGATCCTCGTTGCCACTATTCTCGACACTCCCCTGGTCGTCCGCCTCGACACTCTTGGACTCTTCTTCGCTCTCCGCGCTCACCGCCTCCATCGACATCACTTGGAACGACTTGGCTGTGCTGCGCCGTGTCGTACGCCGCGTAATCGGCGCCATCGAGTTGCTGGGAGCCCCGCCGGGAGCGACGTCGTTCACTCCAGCCTCGCTGCCGTTCACATCTCCGCTGCCTCGCCGCTGGTCAGACTGCTGCTGCTGCTGCTCCGGCACGAGCTTTTCTAAGTCCTTTGCAGCCCGCTTCGGTGCGCGCAGCTTGACGGACGGCTGCTTCTTGCTGACATAGTGGGTGGCGAGGTCTGGGAAGCCGTCGGCAACGTCGTCCTTGAGCTCGATACCAACCACGTTCAGGCACGCCCAAAACGCCTTCTTCGTGCCGTTGAGGATACCGAGTTCCTCCTCGGCCGCCGCGATGTCGCTCTCGAGCTGCTCGATCTCGTTTGAGAGCAGCGTAAGCTCGATGAACTGCTCGCGCTCGTTCGCCTCCTCGCCCTTGATCTCCTCACGCTGTTTCTTCTTCGCCGCAACTTCCCCCTTGGTCTGCTGGATCTCCAGCTTCTTGTGGTCAATCTTGTGCATCGTCTCGCGCAGCATCACGCGGTTCTTGAGCTCGCAGTGCGTGTTCTGGCACCGGTCGATGTGCACCTCGACGTCGTGCCACACGCGACAGATCTTGTTGCGGCACGGCAGGTTGCGGTCGCACATGACCGCGCGGATCTTCTTGCAGTCACTACCGCACACCTTGCCCGGCGGCGGCTTACACAGCTGCGCGTCTACAAACAGGATCGCCTTGCGCAGCCGCTCCTTGAAAAACTTGGTCTGCGCCGGTGTGCGTTTGTCCACGTAGCACATCTCGCGCACCGGGTCGTTGAAGTCCAGCAGCTCGTCCGAGCCGTCGTAGTGCGGTTGGTTCGGTGCCGCCTCGTTGTCCTGGTCGTCGTCGTCTTTATTGTCGTCTTCCGCGTCGTCGACGTCGTTGCTGCCTGCCTGGTGCTCCTCCTCCTCGATGATCTCCTCTTCTTCCTCTTCCTCCTCTTCGTCGTCGTCACCGAACTTGGGCAGCGGCAGCGAACGCCGTCTCGTGGGGCGCATCCGCTTCGCTGGCGGCGGCTCAGACTTCGCTGGCGCCTGGCGCTTCGAGGTCGTACGTGTCGGCGCGGGCGGCTGCACGCTTTTCTTGGCGGGCGAGCGCGTGGGGCGTGCGGGCGACGCCTTCTCCTTCTTGATGGTGCGCGCAGGCGACTTCTTCGGGAACTTGGGCGGCGCCGCGCGCGTCGAGCGACGCGCTGGCTCTTCCTCTTCCTCTTCTTCTTCCTCCTCCTCCTCGTCTTCCTCCTCCTCTCCCTCCTCCTCGTCTTCCTCCTCGTCATCGCCCTTGTCGCCGCCGTCGCGGCGGTGGAACCAGACGTTCTTGGTGGCCACCGTGCGCAGCACGCGCTCGGACGCCTTGCTGTGGCACGCGAGGATGATGCGCTCCATCTGCGCCGCGAAGTCGGGCGACGTCGTCATGTTGGCCGCAATGTACGTCACCAGCCGCTTGCAGCAGCTGTAGTAGAGGTCGTAGTCGGCTGTAGACGCCGTGGCCGCCGTCACGCCCCCAGTCATCACCGGCCGCCGCAGCTCGCGCGCAAAGTCGCCGCACACGGCGCCGACCGTCTCCTCGACGGTCGCAGCGAGCTGGCGCGTCAGCTGCTGCTGCAGCGCCGCGAGCGGGTCTCCCGCCGTGCTGCTGTCCTCGCGCTTGACGCTCGGCCCGCTCTTCTTCTTCTTCTTGAGGGGCGCCCGCCGGCTGCCGCCGCCGCCGCCTCGCGCCGCCGCCATCGCTCGTTCGCTTCTTCGCTCTTCGCGCGCTCGGCAGATTCGAAAACGAGCCAAACGGGCGGTGGCGACCAGCTGCCATACAAACTTCAAGACAAATCTTCGGCGAGCACCGAAACGAGGCGCAAATTTCACTATCGCCGCGCATCGCTTCGCGCCTGCGCTGCCGCCCAGCTACGGACCTACGGACCTGGCGCCGTGCTCAGCCGCGGCCGCGCGCCGCTCTTCCTCTGCTTCTTCTGCTTCTTCTCCGGCGCGTAGTGCGTGCACGGGTCCGGGAAGCCGTCCTCGGCGTCCGTGTCGGCGGCGATCCCCATCGCCGCGAGACAGCGCCAGTACTTGTCCAAGGTATCGTTCTGTTCCTCGAGCATCGCCTCGGCGGTGCCGACGTCGAGCTTCAGCTGCTCGACCTCGTCCGTGAGCAGCGCGGCCTCCCGCAGTCGCTCGCGCTCGCGCTCGCAGCTCGGGTTCGCCTTGCGCTGCTCGGCCGCCTTGAACTCGCGCACCTTGGCGGTCAGCTTGGTGCGGGAACGGTCGAGCTGCTCGCGCACCGCGGCGATCTTGTGCATCGTCTCGCGCACGGCGATGCGCTTGTCGAGCTCGCAGAACATGTTCGTGCACTGCGTCAGGTGCACCTCGACGTCGTGCCACTGGCGGCACGTCGGGTTGCTGCACGGGATCGTGCGCGCGCACATGACCGCCTTGATCTTGCGGCAGTTGCGCGTGCACACGCTGCCGGGTGGCGGCTTGCACGCTTGCGCGTCTACGAACGAGATCGCTCGGCGCAGCCGCGCCTTGAAGGCCTTCGTCTGCGCCGGCGTGCGCTCGTCGACGTCGCACAGGCCGCGGATCGGGTCGTCGAAGTTGAGCAGATAGTCCGGCAGGTCGCCGAGGTGCTCCCGGCTCGCCGCCTTCATCCTCTCCACGTCCGCGGCCGCAGCTCTGTCGGAGACGCGCGGAGTGTCTCTTGGTTGCTCAGCACCGTCGTCGCTGGGCGCTTCCGCCACAGCATCGACCTCCTCGTCTTCTGCATCGTCGTCCAATCGACCCACTGAGCTGCTGGTCAGCGGCATCCTGCTGTGGGTAGAGGTGTCACGAACCTGCGCCTCACTCTTCATTGCAGTTCGTCTGATCGGCCGCGGCTTCTTCGCCTTCGAGCGCTCGGGGGACGGCGCCGCAGGCGATCGGCGCTTCGGCGCGTGCGGTGTTGTCGCTGCTGCCGCTGGTACCGGCTCCTCCTTTACGCGCAGCGGCTTCGCGTCTCTTGCCTTGTTCTCGCTCTCGCTATCCGCTAGCAGCAGTGCATCACTATGCGCAGGATTAGCAGTAGCAGTAGCTCTTGCTGCTGCTGCTGCTGCTGCTGCTGCTGGCAGCGTCGCGCTCTCGTCGCTGCCGAGATCGTTGCGGTGGAACCAGACGCGCTTGGTGGCCACCGAGTGCAGCACACGGCGCGACGCGCCGCTGTGGCTCAGGAGGACGATGCGCTCCATCTGCTGCGCGAAGTCGGGCGACGTCGCCATGTGCTCCGCGATGTACGCCAAGAGTCGCCAGCAGCACGCATGGTACACGTCGTAGTCGTCCGCCGCGTGCGCCACCAGCGCCTCCTGCAGCTCGTCGCACGCGGCGCCCACCGCCGCCTCCGCACGCGCTGCCAGCTGCCGCGTCAGCTGCCGCATCAGCTGCTGCCGCAGCGCGCGCACGTCGCCCGCGATCGCCGCGGCATCCGACGTGGTCATGGCTTCAATACGAGGGTCGAATGCAGCAGCTTCCTCGCAACGTCTGCGTTCCCCCGCATTCTTCACTATCTGCTTACAGCCCGCCAGACCCCCTCCACCGTATCTTCCGCGAGATGCCCGCTGGCCACTCGGACGACGGCCGCGATGACGCGCTGCGCGTCACGTGCTTCGGTGCTGGCCGCGTCGCCGGGCCGTTCGTAGAGCGGCTGCTGCGGGCGAACCCGCGCGTGCGTCTCAGCATCGCGTCGGCGGCGCCCGGCGAGGCAGCTGCGCTGCGCGCGCGCTTCCCGCTCCCCGAACAGAATCGGATCGAGGCGCTCGAGCTCGACGTGGCGTGCGACGACGCGGCCGTGGACGCGCTTTGCGAGCGTGCGCACTGCGTGGTGGCGCTCGTGCCGGAGCCGGCGCAGCTGCGCGTGGCTCAGGCGTGCGTGCGCTTCACCACACCGCTCGTGACCGCCAGCTACGCGTCCCCGGCGCTCCAGGCGCTGGACGCGGCGGCGCGCGCTGCCAACGTGCCGCTGCTCTGCGAGATGGGGCTCGACCCGGGCATCGTACGTGCATGAGTGCGACTGACTGACCGACTGACTGACTGATCGGATGAGGCGGGACGCGCTTTCTTAACGGACACGTGCTGCAGGACCACATGGTCGCCATGCAGCTCATCGAGCGCGTGAAGCGCAAAGGCGGCCGCGTTCATTCCTTCTCGTCCGTGTGCGGCGGGCTGCCGGCGCCCGACGCCGCCAACAACCCGGTCAAGTACAAGTTCAGCTGGAGTCCGCTCGGCGCTCTACGCGCGGCGCAGCGTCCGGCGCAGTACTTGAAGGACGGGCAGGTGGTGACGCTCGCAGGTGCCGACATCCTCGCGCACCACGAGCCTGTGCAGCTGTTCCCACAGCACGAGCTGGAGCAGATCCCAAACGGCTACTCGCTGAAGTACGCTGACTACTACGGCATTCCGGACGCCGCGTCGATCTTCCGCGGCACGCTGCGCTTCAAGGGCTTCTGCCAGGTGATCCACGCGTGCGTGCAGCTAGGGCTGCTGGACGAGCACTCGTGCGTGGAGGAAGGCACGGCGTGGCGCGAAGTGCTCGCTCGCAAGATGAAGGAAAGCGGCGTGGAGCGCCTCGACAGCGCCACGCAGGTGTTCCTGCACTGGCTCGGGATGAGTTCGCCTGGCTGCGTCGTGACTAAGTCGCAGTCGACGATGGGCGCACTGTGCGACCTCCTGGTCGACAAGATGTCCTTCGCGCCGGGCGAGCGCGACCTCGTGCTCATGCACGTGGCGGTCGGCGCCGAGTACCCGGACGGCTCGCACGAGACGCTCGAGGCGTTCTTCGAGGCGTTCGGAGACGCGGAAGGGGACACGATCATGGCGAAGACTGTCGGCGTAACGGCTGCGATCGGCGTGGAGCTCATCTTGACCAAGCAGATCGCGAGTGTCGGGATCGTGAGCCCAACGGCCCGAGAGGTGTACGAGCCGGCGCTGGCGCTGCTTGCAGCGGAAGGCATCCACCTCCGAGAGCAGACTTCGTCGTCGTGATTTATGTTGAGGGTCCTCGCCGTGCGACCCCACTTGAGGCGGACGAGTGAAAGCATGTGGGCATCTGAAGAAACATAACTCTTTGCGCTCCGAGCCTAGAATGCGAGTGGAAGCAAGCGTTTTGCGTGAAGGAACAGGTCCGTCCGAGGCGAAGCCGCCTTAGCAGCCAGGCAGTCGGCGGACCTCAGGGCCTTGCTGTCTGTCTTCACGCAACGCGTGCGCAGGCGACTGCGGCGCCGACGTCGAAGGCGAAATGAGCGGGTCCGTGGTCTGGGAGCGCAGGAGTGGAGTGTTGCACGCGAGGAGCAGGATCTGCGTCGCGATGCGAAGTCTTGGAAGCGTCGCACCGAGGAGACAGGATGCGTTCGTGGCCGAGGTCCCTTGCGTTCCGCGTGGCCGCCGCGCGATGAAGAGGCATGCGAGGGGCGCGGCCAGAGGCGCTCGAAGCTGCTCGAGCAGGCGCCAGGTGGCCTTCGCCAGCCTTGCGAGCCAAGACGGCTGCGTCGGCTGCTTCGGTTGGCTGTCGCGGCCGCTTGGCTGACGTGCCGCATTCTACTGGTTCGCAATACAAGCCAAGATATCCCCGGCGAAAACCGGGTTATCGAATAACCCCGACGCCCTGACATGAGCTCAAGCACCGGCAGCGAAGACGAGAGGGGCGCCCCGCCGCCCGCCGCCAGCGCCCCGCCGTCGCCTTCCTCGCCGCCGCCGCCGCCGCGCAGGAACAGCAGGAACAGCGGCTTGGCCTTCGAGCGCTCGGACGCGCTCGTGGAGGCGCCGGCGCTGGCGGCCGCGGTCTTCGAGAGCTGGGACGCGTTCTTCGCGTACCTCTCGCAGTACCAGGCGGCCACCTACCAGGTAGGCGTGCGCATGCGCGCGGATACACAGAAGCGTGCACGGCGATTAACGACTGGCGGCTCGCAGCACTTCCGCCTGCGCACGACGACGTCGGCGGAGGAGCGCAACCGGCGCATTCGCAGCTCGTCGGCGTCGACTGCGCGCCTGATCCCTCCCGAGTGGGGCGCATACTCCAAGACGCTCGTGTGCACGCACGCGGGCACGTACCAATACCGCGGCACGGGGAAGCGCAAGTGGCACGAGACGCGGCCGCTCGACTGCAAGGCGCGGGTGCGTGGCATGAGTAGATAATGAGTGCGAGTAAGATAGGGGCAGCGCTGCTGACGCACGCGCGCGTCCGCAGATGAACGTGGTCGTGCAGTGGCGCGACGGCCACTTCGTCGTCGTGGTCACCAAGGCCGTGCTGGGCCACAACCACGCGCTCTCGCAGGTCGCGTATAAGCAGTACGCCGTCGTCCGGCCCGCCGTTGGCGGCGACGTCGTCGTCGTCAAGAAGAAAGCGAGCGCGCCGCAAGTGGCTCTTGAGTCGCCGGCGCCGCAGAGCGCCGCGTCTGCGTCTGTGTCTGCGCCACCGGCATCTGCGGCAAGCGTCGGTGCTTCTGCCGACGCCGCGAGCAGCCAGGTCCGCACTCCGCGCACTCTCGAGCGCTACGTGGTCAACTACGAGCGCGAGTGGGAGCCGATCCTCTCGCTCTGGGTCCAGGATGCGCTCGTCTTCTCGCACGAGCGCGTCCTGGCGACGGTCGACCCACACTCACTGTCCTCCTCACAAGCGGATGCCACCGACCTGCCGCTCGTTCCCCCTGTGTTTGTGGATGTCGGGTGCGGCACCGGCGCGCTCGCACTCGCATTTGCGATGAAGTACGACTTCGTGAGCCCGGAGAGCGTGAGTCCGGAGAGCAGGCTTCGCGACGTGCGCGTCATCGCGACTGACATCGCCGACGGTATGCTCGCGCGCGTCGATGACAAGCTTGACACACTCCCGCGCTTTCAGCAGTACCGCTCACAGATCAAGACCGTGCAGATGGACGGACAACTGCTCGATAAGCTCGATGACGCGTCCGCAGACATCATCGGGTCGAACTTTGGACTCTCGATCTTCCCGGACCGCGTGAAAGCGTGGAGCTCGGCTGCGCGCGTGCTGCGGGACGGCGGCGTGCTGTTCGCGACGGTGTGGGACGCGCAGAG
>JAASFW010000888.1:0-10187 GCA_023334005.1 Globisporangium orthogonon
CGAACTTGGCGTGGCGAATGAGGTCGATCAAGCGCCTCGAGCGGTAGGAGAGCAGCAGGTTGAGTCCGACCTTGGAAACGAAGTCGAGCGGCGACTTGATGCGCAAGAAGCTAATGCACCGCGTGACGAGCTCGAACTGTGGCATTGATCCGCTGGCCTGGAGGCTTCTGGCTGAGACGCATGCTCAACGCGCTTGATCGATGAGCGTGGGCGTGGTGAGCATCACCGATTATGACCGTGTTGTGCAACAGCATGTTTTGTGCATTGTGCTAACTGGAGGTAGTGGTGGTGGCGGCAGCCAGCAAAAAAGTAACGCAAAAGGTGTTGTGAAGTAGCACTTTAGACCCAGAAACTATGCTTCGGTCCAGATCCAGGAGCTCACAAAGAAGGGAACCCGTGCGGCTTGGTCGGTCGGTTGGTTGATGTGCGTCGAGTCTCTCCCGAACTTTTTGCTCTCTCTTCTCGCTCTTGCGCACATGCAGCGATGCCCACGGCCACGAACCATCACCACGCCGCACACATCACGCCCAAGTCGTGCGATCTTAAAGCGCCGAATGAATCGTATTTTGTAACCCTGAAGTAGCGCGTTTCCGCGCCTGATTTCCACTGCTACTTCACACGGCGTCCCATGCGCCTCTCCCACGCACACAATTCATTCTTCCTCCGCTCGCTCACCACCTTTGCGCCTTCCTTCCACAGCCCTAGCAAGCGACCGCCCTCTTCCGCACTAGCCACCTACTCGCCACCTGCCTATCGCCACTACTCGGCAGCATGCTCTTCGGCGCGCAGTACGAGGACGAGAGCGGCCCGTCGCCCACGCAGCCGCGTAAGAAGAAGAGCAGTGGCACGCGCAGAGCCGCTGCCGGATCTGGCGCCGCAGCAACCGCCAAAGCGCCCACTGGGTCCACGCGCCGATCCGACAAGCGCACTGCAACAACAACGACGACGACGACAACAGCAGCAGCAGCAACAACTGGTGGAAACACAACTGTCAGTCCGTCGGCGTCGTCGTACCAGTCGACGAGCTCGTCGTCGCTCAACTCGCTCGCCGGCAGCTCGTTTAACAACGAGAACACGAGCTACAACTACAACTACAACCTCGGACAGCTTGGGCGGTTCACGTATGGCGGCGGCGGCGAGGGCGTCGAAGCGTCGCCAGCGGCGGCAACCGGCCGCCTCAGCGCCGCCAACACACCCGTGAAAACGGCGGCGGCCACGCCCTCGAAGCGCCGTTCGACCGAGCCAGTGAAGCGCTACGCGAAGCTCTTCGGCGTGCTCGGCAATCTCGCGCCGCCGCCACCCGAGCCCACGGACAAGACCGTGATGTACCCGGCGGTGTGGAAGACGCTGCGCTTCCGCAAAAAGATGATTCAGCTTGCGTCAAGCCTAAGTGTCAAACCGATCTGCGTCACAGGCGTCGACGGCTTTCTCGGCTCGTGGATCGTCGGTGAGCTGCTCAAGCGCGGCTACCGCGTGCGCGGCACAGTGCAGAGTCGCAAGGACGACGTATCAGGCATCCTCGCGCTACCCGCGGCCAAGAAGAACTTCACGGTCGTCGAAACGTCGCTGCTCACTCCGGAGGCGTGTGATATGGCGGTGCAAGGTGGGCGATCCTTCCGCGCCTTTTTCTTTCTTTCTGTGGACCGCGAGTGGAGTTGTCATGCGGTTGACACAGTTGGGATTGGTCCACCTCACGAACGATGCATGTGTTGTGGGATGGGGTGATTACGTTAGGCTGTGACTTTGTGATCCACACGGGCACGCCGTCGTCGTGCTCGGTGCGCGACCCGCTCTCGGAGCAGCTGGAGCCGGGCGTCCACAGCATCGGCAGCCGCATGCACTGCATCATCCCCATGATGACCAACTTCATCCAGGCGTGTGCTCGCGCCCGCGTGAAGCGAGTGCGTGCGCATCGTTTACCATTCCTCCTAGGTTGAAAATTGGCGCGCTAATCTGCTTGCATTGCTGTGGTCGTTTGAAGGTTGTGCTGACGTCGTCGGTGGCGGCGATGGCGGACTCGGTGTCGCCGCACTCAATCGTCAATGACGCGTGTTGGAACATCTCGTCGTCGCTTGAGCGTAACCCACACTTTCTGAGCCTGAAGCTCGCGGAAGAGGCAGCATGGCAGCTCGTGGACCAGCTCCCGCGCGACCGCCGAATTGACCTCGTCACAATCAACGTAAGCAGCTAACTGCAATTTCCAGAGCAGTGACCGAGCGCTGACAGATGTGGTTGCTGTCGCTAGCCTGGAACACTCTTCGGCCCGGCGCTGTCGAAGAGCAAGCTCGCGCCTGGGAATCAGATCATTTACGACTTGATCACCGGCCAGTACTCGGCGCTGGTGGATCTGAGTACGCACTTTTGTGCTCGTGTGATGCGAGTGAGAAGCAACATATTGATCTCGACTGCCTTGACTTCTGGTGACAGACTGGAGCTTGGTGGACGTTCGGGACTGCGCGTTGGCGCACATTGCCGCGCTTGAGAACAAGGAGGCGCGCGGGCGCTACATTTGCGTGAACCGGACTGTCTGGATGAAGGATATTGTCGACATCCTCGCACGTAACGGCTACAGCGGCCGCGACCTTCCGTGGCGGGTGTGTTCTTCGTGCTGTGTGTGTAGATCGCGTGTCCATGCAAAAATCATCTTACGAGAGTATGTGGTCCTGCAGGTGGGTCTCCCGAACTGGGTCGCACGGCTCCCGGCGTACTCGGCGCAGCTCGGTCAGGTCGGAGCGTCGCTGTACAAGAAGGACCCGAACCTCGTGCGCCCGTCGCCGTACTTGAGCGACAAGATCGCGGACGTTCTCAACGTACATTTCCACGACCACACGACGACGATCGTCGAGTCGGCGAACGACTTGCTCAAGTGGGGTCTCATCAAGCCCTGGGCGGAGGACCACGAGGCGATCGCGTGCGCGTGCTGCAAGCATGTGTTTACGTTCTACCGGAGGAAGCATCACTGCCGGGTGCGTTTTTCTTGCGGAGAATGTTGGTTGTACACTTGTTGGGAAGTACCGTCCAAGCGAACTAACTGGTTGTGCTGCAGGAATGCGGCGAGATCATTTGCCACGAGTGCTCGATGTCCCGGGCGGTCGTGGAAGGCAGTGAAGGGCGCGCGCGGCTGTGCGACCGCTGCGTGAAGAACTCGATCCCGGCGCTGCTCGAAATGCTGAAATCCGAGGACCCGGACAAGAAGCGCACGGCGGTGATCGCGCTCGAGTCACTGCTGGAGAACCGGTCGAACCACGACTACGTCACGCGATTCGGCGGCATCGTGCTACTCATGGAGGCGCTGCACCACCAGGACGTGCTCATTGCGGCGCATGCGGCTGGCGCGATGTGCGCGCTCTCGTCAAGTGTCTCGAGCACGCTGCAGATGGTGCTGGAGGGCGCGGTGCTGCAAATGCTGGAGGTGGAGGAGGCGTCGAAGACGTGGGGGATCTGTCTCCAGGCACTGCGCAACATCTGGAAACAGATCAACCGCTCAGACTTTCGCCGGATGCTCCACGCGGTCGCGCGTGTGTCGGCGGACGCGAATATCGGTATGAGAGGGGAATGCCTTTCGCTTGTCGAGCATCGGATGTGCGGATGTGAGGGAACTGATACATTGTGGTCGTTTATTATTTGTTTGTATGCAGGCGAGCTGCGCGGTAACATCCTGCTGACGTTCGTGCACATGATGGACGCAGCAGAGGTGCCAAACCTGCTCTCGGAGGGGCTCTTCTCGGTACTATATTACATGCTGCAGTCGAGCGAGGAGTTCCCGCGTTGCGCTGCCGCACACGCGATCAAGCACTTGGTGCCGCAAGACTACGACCCAGACTTGACGATCGAGGTGCCGCAGTACGTCGTGGACGACCACGAGGAGCTGTTCTTGAACTCGTCGCTGTCCGACCTGCAGTTCCTTGTGAAGGGTCACATCGCGCCGATCAACGCGCACAAGGTCGTGCTCTTCTTCCGCAACTCGTATTTCAAGAACATGGTGCGAGTGAGTTGCACACCGCTTCCATTCCGACGCGCGCGATCAGTTTCAGTGCTCTGATTGGATCGTGCGACTCTGTGTGTTTGTATCTGCTGCAGTTTGGGACGGCGACGAGCGCGACTGCGGTGATCGAGGTGGACAATTGCAGCTACGAAGTCTTTTCGATGCTGCTGCGCTTCTTGGTGCGTTTTCTCTCGTCCTGGCATGTGTGACCGTTTGTTTCGGCAACGTTTTACCTGCTGTTTGTCTGACGACTGCGTATGATTGATCAGTACACCGGCAAGGTGGACATCACGTCCGAGATCGCGGTAGAACTGCTGCGCGCATCATCGTTCTACTGTGTGATGGAGCTGCAGAAGCGCGCAGAGGAGTTCCTGAGTCACGAGATCTGCGTCGAGAACGTGGTGAACCTGCTGTCCGTGTCGGAGGAATGCAACGCGCAGGACCTGAAGAAGAACTGCGTGCCGTTCCTGCTGCGCCACATCCACGACGTGGTGCGGCTACCGGCGTTCCAGGAGCACCGGATACAAGCGAGTGAGGAGGTGCTGAAGGCGCTCTCGGGTGTGCTCGGACCCGAGTGGGAAGCGAGCTACAAGAAGTTTGTGGACGGCGCTCGTCCAGCAAATGACGTGCTGAAGCGCCAAGGAAGCTCGGGCGAGTCGCCGACACCGGTGCAGCAGGCGCCGGACAGCTTGCCTCGCGAAGTCCCCGAGTACTTGCTCGCGCCCGAGTTCCTGCTATCCCCAGTCCCGCCTCCGAGTGGAAACGGGTACCAGCCCGCGTTCGCGACCGTAGATTCACCACTGCAGTACACTGGGAACGGGAACCGACGCGACGACGCGAATGGCGGAATCGGCCTGGAAGATGGTGCTGGGTCGCCGCCACTGCAGGAGCAGGAGGCGTCGTCGTTCATGAAGGCGTTCCGGAACCAGGACATGGTATTCCAGCGTCCGTACGGGTTCTCGGAGGATCTGTCCGAGGGCATCTCTGAAGGCGTGTGCTAGGCGATCTCGGAAGATGAAAACGAAGTGAGGGAAGAAGGTCGAGGGCAGGATGGACGGAGAGGCATGCAGCGGGAGGGAGTCTCGTTCTCTCGCCTTCTCTCTCTCTTTCTCTCTCTCTCTTTCTCTCTCTCGCCTGCTGTGCGTGTGTGTGCGATTTTATAAGCCAGCTATCTAAGAAGACATCGCGGCGGTAACTAGCATGTGCTGCTCGAGCTGCCGTTGCCTCTCGTTCTTTCTTGTGTTATGTTCAACATGTGCATGCGCCTTGAGACCGATGTTGTTGCTGTCGTCGCCTTGAGGCGCTCCAGTCTCCATCTTGCTTCAATCCTCACAAACTGCCTCCTCTTCCTCTCATTCTGCAACGTTACTCTACTTTAGGAGAGTGTTGCACTTCCAAGGCATTCTGACCCCCTCAACGTGCAATCGCAATCTCCACGCAACCTCCGATCTGTCATATCCGCTCCAACATTCTCAGTTCCGAACAAGCACGCGCCTCCAGCGCTATCAACCTAAACTAGCAGCAGGAAGGAGGTCGCGAGCGACCGCCAAGTGACCGACGATGAGTCAGCACGCGCTCGTGCGCGTCGGCAATGCCACCACGGGCACCATCTACACAATCACACTCGCCAGCAGCGAGTGCGTCGCTGTAGCTGCTACCATACCGACTCACAACCATCTCACGAGGCGCTCATGGTTACACCATCATCCTCATCCTCTCTCTCTCTCTCTCTCTCTCTCTGTATGCTCTGACGTAGCCTTGCGGTGGAGGAGCTGCGCGACGAGTTGGCGCGGTGCAGCGCAGTTCCCGCGGGCGAGCAGATCCTGCTGGGCGGCCCGCCGTTCGCACACCTCGATCCAAGGCGAGCGCTGGCTCACTACGGACTACCGGCGGTGCGTGGGATCTTCCCGAGCGTGTGAATGTGTACTTGGTAGTGACGTGCATGGTTGCATGTGTATGTATATGATGGTCGGCGCAGGACGACAAGCGCGTGTTCCTGTACGACCGTCGCATGCTGTCGAGCGAATTTCCGGCGGCGGCGGCGCACGAGCTGCGACTTGAGCCGGCAGCAGCACAACGTACGTTGCGTGCATGCATGAACGCAAGAGTCTCGACTGGTCGATACGTTGTTCATAGAAGAAAATGCGAATGTCTTGTGATTCTAAAGTGCCAGCGACCCCCGTGGCGGCGTCGGAGCACTCGCGCATGCTGAGCGAGTCGTCAAGTCCGCTACTGCGCGCACTCGCGGACTACGAGTCGCACTTTCAGCAGCAGGTGAACCAGAGTCTCGCGCTTGAGCAGAGCGCACTTGCGACCATCGACGCAGGCGACACGTGTACGCAGGCACTGCAGGTGCAGGCGGACGCCATCGCCGCGGCCATTGCGAACCTCGAGATCTTCAAGGAGTGCGTCGCTCGCATGGCATTACCGTCCACGGTTGACTTTATATGAACGCCAAGTACTTCAAACGCTCACATTATATCCAACCACATACAGGTCGATGTCGAAGCACTTTGCGCCGTTCTGGGCCGACTTTGAGCAGGCGAGTGAGAAGCACGTGCGGCTGCTCGGCGACTTGGAGCAGTACCTGGGTGCGCTGTCGACGATCGTGTTGCATCCGGCGCTCGTGACGGACGAGCGGAAGACGCTGATCGACTGCATCCCAGTCGAGCGCGAGCGCGAGTGGGCGCGGCAGTGCGAGCAGTCGCACGCGCACGTGCGCGCGCAGGTGCTGCGCCTGCAGAGCACACACGACGAGATCTGTCGCGAAGTGCGCGCGATCGCGGCGTCGCAGGAAAAGAGCGCGCGCGAGTGCAAGAGCGCAGTGCACGAGCTGGACGAGATGCGGCAACTCGCGGCCGAGCAGGGCAAGATCACGCGCCAGCTGAACCACAATCTCGGGTTCGTCATGAGCAAAATCGCGCAGATGTCGGCCGAGGTGACGCCCTCGTCGACAATGTTCGCGTCGTCGAACGCGTTGGAGGTCTGTCGCGGGATTGACGAGCTCTACCAACAGCAGCACGACATGGTACGCGATCTTATGTGCTATGTCCGATTCACCTCAGATGATATGCCAGGAATGGTTAATCTCGTTGGATGCATCCAGCTCCCGGCGGCACAAAAGCTGAGAGAACGCGTGAACGCGAGACTCGCACAGATCTCGTCTACAAAGGTGGCGTTCTACGGTCTGGTGCACTCGACGCTGCGACAGATCTCGGTCGCGCAATCCAAGATCCGGGACTTTGAGAACTCGCTAGCGATGCTGAAAGAAGCGCACAGCGCGCAGAAGAAACACTTTAACGAGCTGGAGCACCTCGAGAAGCTCCCTGGTACGGCGTCGATTCGGCATGCTGTTGGCATGCGGGAGTCGTTGACTTTGTAGGCTTGGTTACTGATAGCTGTTGTGGTAATGCTGCCGCCGTCCATTTTGCTCGTGCAGAATCGTACGAAGCGTGCTTGAAGGAGATTTCGCGACGGCTGAAGTATGGCCGCAAGTTCTCAGACCGCATCCAGTCGATGGCTGAGGAGCTCGCGCAGCTCCGTGAAGAGGAGGTGCAGCACCGAGAAGAGTTTTTGCGGAGCTTCGGTCAGCATCTGCCGCGCGACTTTGTGTCTGGACTCGCGGAGAAGCCCTCGCACTGCGAGTTCCGTATGCGTCCGTTCGACCAGGTTTGTTGTCGTGGCCGATCCAGTACTATTATGTATGATAGGAGTGGACCTTCCCAGCACTTACAAGAAACGTGTGTGTGTATGTGATGAGTAGAGTTTACCTCAAATCGAAGACGAGTCGGAGGACGAGGAGGGCGAGCTCGAAGGCAAGGCGGGCTCGGACACACTTCTTTCTCGCGAGGAGCCGCAGTTTGGACGAGAGAGCTTGCGAGCGAGTACCGGGTCGTTCGAAGGACTCGACACAGAGACAGGCAACCTTGACATGCAGCTGCTCCAGAAGCGGTGTGAGGAGCTGGAGGCCCGCGTCGCGCAGCTCACCACCGAGCTGGAGCAGTCAAAGAAGAACGCGTACTTTGGGTCCGAGAGCGGCTCGATCTCACGGTCGGATCTGTCCAAGACAAGTGCGCGCGAGGGCGACAGCTCGTGCGAGTTCCCACTGGTACTAGCGCTTGCTGCGACGGCAGGAGCAATGACGAGCTCGTCCGAGGCGGAGCAGTCGAACGCGCTGGAGCGGGAGCTCCAGTCGGTCAAACTGGCACAAGGTTCGGATCGTTTTTCATGGATGCTTCTGGGTTTGTCCTTATCTTGCTGACAGAGTACGATGTGGTTGTAATAGACGAAGCTGAGAGCCGCGAGAGACGTGCGAAGGAGGCGCTCATCGCGAAGCTCGAGGTTCGTGCTGCGAAGTTGTGTGATACGAAGTGGGTTATTTGGGCTCCAAATGAGTAATGTTTCCTCTTGTCTGAGCAGAGCGAGAACCAGCAGTTCCTCCTGAACGCGACCGCGTTTGAAGAATATCCTCCCACCGCGATTACCCTGCGATGTGCTGCATGTCTTCTCGCCTCCCAAACAGTGGTTCCACTTGTTTCTTTAACCACATCGATGTGCACAGAGATCCAGGAGCGCACGCGACGAGAGCGACTGCTACAGGACAACCAGACAAAGCTGCAACACTCGGTTCAGACGCTGCAGCACAGTCTTGGCGCGTACAAGTCGTCGCTCGTGAAGGTGCTGAACCTGCTGCAGCTGCCAGTGGCGAAAGACGGCGGCCAGGAGCTGCACGGCGATGAAGCGCTGAACTCCAGCATGAGTGCGATCGAGACTCGTGTGCTCGAGCTGCTTGCAAGCGCCGACGCCGAGAAAGTAGGTGATAGTTGGGAGCGTTCTTTAGGTGGCGAATCGGAAGTGCTGATTGCCTTGATATCAATGTGCTGTGGTAATAGCTCCTGCGAAGCGAGCTCGACCGCCGGCAAGAGGAGCTGAGTCTGCAGAGCCCGGAAAGCGACAATTTCAAGATCTCGTTCCGGTACTTCGACGTGAACGACCTAGCGCTGTTTCTGCCGACGTCGGCGCCTGGGAGCGAGGCGCAGCGCGTGTACCTGGCGTTCCACCTCGGGTGTCCGCACCGCTTCTTGTCGGAGGAGTCGATATCGTCGTTCAGCACAGGAGGGCGGTACGGAGTAGTGTCTGCATGTTTTCTTTTCCAACTCGCGTTGTTTGCGTGCATGCCAGTTGCTAACTCTGAGTGTGATGTGTGCTGATAGATACCCGGACTACGTGGTGGGGCGCATCGTGCTGATCGACGAGCAAATCGCGACCGAGTCAAACAACCCGTACGGGCTCGCGTTCGGCACGGCGTTCTTTGTGCTCACGGTTGCGAGTCTGCACGAGAGCTGAGAGCGATCACCTTACTTATACGTACGCGGCGTGTAAAAGCAGAGAGTGAGAGAACAGACGACACACACACATAATGAGAGAGCGAGAGCGAGAGAGAGAGAACCGTCGAAACACGTTGTGATCATGCGCATGAAAGCTGCAACACTAGTGAAGAAAACGAGGGGTCGTCATCTTGCTCCCAATCATCAACAGCTTGCACAATCAAGACCAAGAGCTCCCCAACATGAGCACCCCCGCGAGCGCCCTCGAGGGCGTCAACCCGCGCACGACCGTCGAGCAGTTCGACAAGGAGTTCCAGCGCTACACGACCAAGCAGGTATAGCGTCTTCCTCGCTTTCTTCTCTACCGATGGTTGCTCACCCCCCCCTACACACACACACAGAGCGGCAAGAGCGCGCGCGCTGTGGCCATGGCCCGCGCAGAGCTCGCCAAGTACCGCGCGCTGCTCTTCCAGGACAAGAAGCTCGAGGAGGCCAACGTGAAGAAAGGCCGCCTGAGCGCTGAGCAGCGCCGCGCGTACGAGCAGAAGATTGAGGACATCGAGCGCGCGCTCGACCGCTTCCATACGGACGTCGCCGGCTACAACAAAACCAAGGCTATGTGCGTGCTGCCTTGGTCTCACATAACGTAGACACAGTGAATGCTGACAGTCTCTGTATGTACGCATGCAGCCTGTCGTTCGTGCTGCTCGCCGCGTTCGGACTGCTGGCGTTCTTCCAGCCGTGGCAACGCCTCCGCATCGCGGTGGACTCGACCATCTCCGGCAACGACGAGCTGTAGAGCGAACGAGCCGACACCTGCGAAGCGAGCGAACGAGAGAGAGAGAGAGAGAGAGAGAGAGAGAGAGAGAGAGAGA
>JAASFW010000889.1:0-10185 GCA_023334005.1 Globisporangium orthogonon
GGGGCTCTACGTTCGAGACGGATCTGCCGAAGTATTCTCTCCGCACAACGCAGAGCAACCTTGTGGAGACCATGGCGTGAGCCAATTGTCCCAGCACCAGCAGCACCAGCAACAACAACACCAGCAGCCGTTCTACTTTGATTGTAGACGCTCTCGCATTCTTTCCTCAATCTCACGGGCGTCAGGTTGTTTTCTTCATTATCCATCATGTTACCGTCTCGCAAACACACGCCTGCTCCACCTCCAGTCTTCGTTGATCGGTCATTTTGGTTCTTCTCAATTCCTACCGTCACCATTAGTTCGCACTCCTCCACATCACCTTCGTCTCGTATTCTCTCCTCAGGTAGCTCTCGAATCAGCACCGGTCTGCTCGTCTGACAAACCTATCAACAATCTGAAGTGCACCTCCTTGCATCTTCCTTTACGCCTCGATCAACTTCCCCACCACCGGATACTTGACGTCGAACTGCGCCGCCCAGTTCGCCAGCGCCTCACGCTGTTCCGCCGTCAGCTTGTCTAGACTCGGATCCTCCAGGTACTCGTCCGTGAACGACATGCACGCGAGCGCACGTGACGCGTCGCGGCCAGCGAACTGCGCGTACTTGCCGCCAGGACCGTAGTGCTTCCAGCCCGCGAGTGTCACGTCGTACACATTCCCATTGATCCCGACGAGCACCGTGTGGCGCAGGTTGTCTACGCCGTTGAACTGTCGTAGCTCGGTGTGCGTGAAGGTTGTCTGGCGCTGAGGCGATGACGACGACGACGTCGGCGACGGTGGCGGCAGCAGCAACCGACCGACTTTCGGGTACTTCTTATCGTGCTCAAACTTGCGCTTCCAGGCCTGCAAGCTCTCGAGCTGCGCAGGTGTGAGATCGGCCAGCTCGGTGTTCGCGGCTTCGTCGTCCACGAGACTCATGGTTGCGAGAGCGCGGGACGCGTCTCGGCCCGCAAGCGCGCGAAACTCGCCCTTGGTAAAGTCCGCCAGGTCGGCGCTCACGTCGAAGACGTCGCTGAGCAGCGACACGTACACGGGTTTGCCGTTGCGACCATCAAAGGCGGCGAGTTCTTGGAGTGTGAAGGTGCGTTGTTGCGTGCCGCACAGCGGGGATGTGTCGCTGTCTGCTGTATCACCGCCGCCACCTGCCAGCGTCGCTCGCTCGGCTTTCACCTTGCGCTCCATCTCCGACAGCACGCGCTGTGCACCCGAGTGACTCGCAACGGCGCCCATGGCTTATTCTCTTCGCGTGCTGGTTGGAGCTGCAGTGAAGTGCGATTATGAAAGGCGACGCCATGCTACGCAATGCCTCCACTTCGTGCGACGCCGCGCTCCGCCTGGTCTCAATGAACTCATGCTCGACTGCGCCTTCGACTGTCACCGGCACGTGGCAACGTTCTCGTCCTCGCCAAACTGGCGCAACCTCTTCAAACTCCCGTTCCCACACAACTCACCACCGCACAAGCGACGACCTCACCATCTCATACTTGGCATGGTATCGTTGATGTCTATTTGCCTGCTAACGGCACTGCCAGTTCGAGCCGATCGCACCTGCCGGGTGGTTCCGGCGGAAGCTCGCGGCCCGCTCGTCCACGTGCTCCACCAAGTGCTCCACCAGCGCATTCACAATCGCCTCCTTCGAGCGTTCGCACAGTTGCCGCATTGGTGCGTCAGAGTCATTCAAACCGCAGCAACAATAGCAGGAGCAACCGAGGAGCCTAAGTACCTGCACGATGATGCTGCGCGAGGGCACCGGACAGTGCGCTTGGTCCTGCGCTGGAGCCACAACCGTCTGAAGGACGCTCTCACGTCAGCCGTGCGCACACACTCACACGCATACACACACACTAAGGCTCCAACGCACCACATCGCTCTGCTGCGCCAGCGCCGAGTCTGCGGAACCGGTGACCGCGAGCACCGAGCAGCCGGCCGCGTGCAACAGCGGCGGCAGCGGCAGCAACTCCGCCGTCTGTCCACTGTGAGACAGGATCACCACCTGAAGGTGGCAGCAACGCAATGCATGCTCGTGAGTTGCAAGCCCTTTAAGCTCCTTTCTCAGCAGCACGCACCGCGTCGCCGGGGCGCAGGCAGCCCAGCTCGCCGTGGGTCCACTCGCTTCCGTGCACGTACTGTACGCGACCACCGCGTCAGTCAGTGCGATCCTCTTCATCCGGCCGCACGAGTACGTGATCAAGTAGCGACACGCACGCGACTGCGCACGGAGATGGACGCGAGCGTGGACGCGAGGCGCTGCGCCACGATCGCCGACTTGCCGATGCCCGTGGCGAACACGACGTCGCCGCGCGCGTGGACGGCGGCCAGCGCCTGTGCGGCCGCCGAGAGAGGCCGCGCGTCGCCTGCCAGCGTCTCGAGCAGGTGCTGCAGGCGGCGCCATATGAGCGATGTCAGTTGCGCGTAGTGTGTGAGCAAGAGGAGCATAGCGGCGGATGGACGCGCCTGCAGCGCGGCGGCGTCGCGCGCGACGGAGCGCAGCAGTGAGCGCGACGAGCGGTCGCGCGCGTGGCTGTCGGTCGCTGCCCAGCGCCGCGCGCTGCAGAGGCGGGTGGCAGCGCGCCGCCCCCCGCGCAGACTCTGCAGCATTTTTTGCGTGGCTTCCACGAAAACAACCGGCGCTTTTTTCACGCTTTAGTGGCGAAATTCGACATGCTGCGAGCAACCGAGCGCCGGCGGCAGCTGCGCCGGCAGACACGCGAGCAGAGACGCGAGCAGCTGGCTGCGACAAGGTCGGTTCTCTCGCCTGCTCGTCTGCCGCCACCGACTGACGCAACGCCAACAACGACAGCAGCAGCGCAGGCGAGCGACACTGCGCGCACGAGCGAGAGCTCGCGCTGCTGCAAGCGGTGACTGGCAGGCGAGGTGCGCGCCTGCGCTGCTGGCTATTGGCAACGGCACCACGCGCCTCGATCCACTCACTCGCTCCCTCCCTCCCTCCCTCTCGACAGGTTTCGTGACGCAGCAGCTGCGCAGCGCGTCGCTCAGTCCGCTCGCCCGCTGGTTCCACCAACTGCAGCTGCTGGCCCTAGACGGTGAGTCACCGCCGACAGGTGACGACGACGCGGATACCAACGGACTCGCAGCGGCGCTGCTGGCGCTCGGTCGCGCGCTCGGCGACGACGACGACGACGGCAACGCCGTGCGCTGCTTCGACGTCCGGTTCGCGCCGAACGCTCGCAGCGCATGCGACGCAGCGGAAACGGAGCTGCTCGACGACGGCGCGGAGGCCAGCGGCGCCGTGGCGGAACTGCTGAGCTTCTCGACCAGGAAGCGTGGCCGCGTGTGTCGCATCGCGTACGCGCGGCGCCTCCTTGGAAGTGGCAGTGAGAAGCAGCAGTACACGATCCACTCAAGCTTGTATGTGCGCGACCTACAGAGCAACGCATTACGACTGCTGCAGCAGTCGCCAGCGAGTGACGTGAACCACCTGCTAGAGCTCATCTGGAGCGAGCTGGCGCCTTGAGCAACTGTGCCGCAAATCAATCTACCACCCGCCTACCTTGACATCTAGCACTACCACCACCACCACCACGACCATCACATATCGCGCGAGGACGAGCAACGAGGAGCAGCGTGGCGTATTCATTCGCACGGACCGATCGAAGAGATCCATCCAAAGTGTATTGGCCCTTTAGATTCCGCACCACCCGTTACTTCCACGGCGCCGCCGCAAACGCGCGCTTACGCGGTCAGAAGGCACGCGCCGCCGGCCGCCTTGATCTTCTTCTCCGCCTCCTCCGAGAAGAACTTGGCCTTGACGATGAGCGGGATCTCCGGCAGGCGGCCCTTGCCGAGCACCTTGAAGTAGCCCGCCTTGGTCACATCGATGACCGGCGCCTTGCCGTCCTTGTTGGCCTGCGCCTGCTCCTTCGTCTTCTCCGACACGAGCGTCCAGAGGCGCTCGACGTTGACCGTCGGGCAGTGCGAGCGGTTGCGCAGCAGGTGGAACTGGCGCATGCCCACCTTACCGAAGTAACCCGGGTGGAACTTGTCGAAGAGGATGCGGTGGTGGTGCTGGCCACCGGCGTTACCGCGACCACCCGGGTGCTTGCGGTGCTTGCCGATACGGCCGTGGCCGGCGCTCACGTGACCACGTTTCTTACGGTTCTTCGAGAAGCGGGAAGGCTGTCATGGCATCCACACCACACAACATCGTCAGCCTCTAGAGTAACACCAGAGTGGCAATGCGTGGCTCGTGTCACGTGTGGCAGCAGCAGTGACAGCAGGCGAGCGACTGCGACGTGGAAGTGTAAAAGCGAGTGAATGAGCGGCAAGTGAGCGTGCGCTGGTAGTAAAGCGCCGAGTTGCCTAGTGCTGCGATCTGCTTGCTGAAGCGTCGCTGTTGACCTGTTCGGCTGCGTCTCTCGCCCTCTTCGGCGGCTACTTGAGTGTCGCGTGCTGCTGACACGCTGAATCGCTGCGGAAGCGCGTCGCGATCGTCCGCGCAGGCTATTCGGTGTCGATGCTGCTCGTCTCATCTCGCATCCGCTCACTCGACCACTTGCTCGCTCGCTCGTTCACTCGCCTCCACTGCCATCCGCCCGCCGCAGTCCTGCGCGCTGCTTACACAGCCACAGACAGACAGAGAGAGACATGTGGGCGCTCACTTATCGTACCATATTGACTCCTTGACAGGCGAATGCGAATGACCTGGCGAGCAAAATGCCGAGCTTTCCGAGTGGCGGCGGCGAAATGAATGGCTCGTTGGCGCTCAGACAGCCTGCATACAATCACCAAGTGAAGAGTGACACCATACATTCGCCAAGAGAAAAGGTGAAGCAGCCAGCGCGGTTCGGACCGTCGCGGCGGTCTCATCGAACCGGTCCCTGTGTGCACTTTTTACTTCCGGTAAAATACAGCGCGTTCATCCAAGCTCTAGTGTAATATGTAAATTCAGTATGTGCTTCCCATAGTTTGATTGCATATCCGCGGCTGTTGGCCTAACCTCCACCGGACTTGAAGAGACACACGCGCCTCGCGAAGCATGGAGGAGACCGCGCTGCCGCAGTCGCCGAGGTGGCTCCAGCAGTTCGACCCGCGCTCGCAGCAGCGCTACTACTACAACGCGGCCACGGGCGCTTCGCAGTGGGAGCCGCCGGACAACTTTGCGGGCGGTGGCGCGTCGGACCCCGCGACCGGTGGCGCCGTCGTCATCCAGAGCGCCTTCCGCGGGATGCGCGCACGGAACGCGGTGGCGGCAGCGAGGAGTAGTAGCGGCGGCGGTGATAGCAACAGCACGAGCGGAGACAGCGGTGAGAATACAACGACTGGTAAAGAAGCCGAAAATGGCGAGTGCGGAGACTTGCAGGCGCTAGAGGCCGCTGAGCCCACACCAGCGACAGCTGCTGCTGGTGAAGCGAGTAGTGGTGCTACCGGCAGCTACGCGCTAGCAGGCGGCAAACAAGAGCTCCCAAATGACGCAGCTGTCAACGCCGCGCTGTCTATCCAGTGCGCGTTTCGCCAACACACAGCTGGCCGAGAGGTTGCGAGCCGGCGCTCACATCTGCGCGACCTCACGGACCCCGACGGCATCACCCGCAAGATCGCGGATCTCATGCGCGCAGTGGACCAGGCCGAGAGTGAGCTTCAGGCTCGGCAGCTGCTCTCGGAGCGCGAGAGCGGCGAGTTCCCCCATCTCCGAGAGCTCCTTGCTTCGTGGACAGCAGCGCTCGACGCGCTCCGAAACCGCGTCCTTGGTCTCCCGAGTCAAGCCGACCACGTCAAGAAAGCGGAGCTAGCTGGCGAGAAGGTTGCTCACGCACAAGTGCTTCATGACGCCATGGTGGATGCGCGAAGCGAGTGCCTGGCGCTATTGCGCAGCATCTTCCTCATGAACACCTACTTTCTCGAGGTCGACGTCAGACGCATTAACGACGCTGCTGCGACGCTGCAGAGGTGGAAGCGACATGAGCTCTGCGCTCTTGCGGACCCTCGCATTGTCAAGGTTGTTCAGCTCGACGATCTCTGCGACATCTTCGCGCACGCGGAGGCTGCACTGCGTCGCGCCATGGGCCTGACGGACTTCAATACCGGCGCTACCACGGCGGCGGGCAAGCGGTATGAAGAGTGGCATGCGGAGGTCGTCGCGGCGCTGACGAGTGTTCGCCACATGGAGCAGCGCTTGGAACACAAGATCCATCTCCTGCAAGTGGTTCGCATGGCGCAGGCAGAGAAAAGAGAGACTGCACTGATGGAGACTGCAGACTACGAGAGCTTGCAGCTCGAGACGCAGCAGCGGGAGCGCGCGGGTCAGACGGATGCGTACGCCATCTTTCTTGCAAAATGCCGCGAAGGCTGGAAAAGGGGCCTCGAGAAGCGGCAGGCTGACATGGAGCAGACGCTTGCGGCTGAAAGCGAACAGCGTGAGGCTGTTGCTCGCAAGGTGGCGCTGGTGGAGAAAATGCACAAACGCGATCTCCACCGCCGGTTGACGACGAAGATGTCAATTTGGGAGGCGGTGAAGGAAGGACTACCCGTGGAGATCGTGCGCACAATGGTATTCGCTGAGATGCAGAAGGCGCGCAGACTCGGTTACGACTTTGTGCTGCGAACAGCGCGGTCTGATTACGGCGAGACGCTAATCCAGATCGCGTGCTGGTGGGGACACGAGGTGTGGCGGCTCGCCTCCCAGCAGCTGTGTGGATGGTCTGCCTACCGTTTGTATGTCTCATAGTGAGATGGCATCGCAGAATCTGGTGGCATTCTTGCTCGAGGAGGGCGCAAATGTCCACGACATCGACAGTCTCTGTAACAAGTTCTCCCTGCTGCACGACGCAGCGAGACGCGGACACTCACAAGTGGTACGGGCATGCTGTGCATGAGCTAACACGTCGTTGAGCTCGGTGTGCGCCGCAGTTCCTCACTTCCCGCTCATCAGATTCGGATCCTGCTGCAAAATGGGCTCAAGCACGACATCGTTGACAGCTCAGGAGACACCCCACTCCATTGGTGTGTGCCACCCTCCATACTCTTTCCGAGCGTTTTTCTGGCGCTGTTTCTCACTGGATCGCTGTGCACAGGGCAGCGAGAAAGAGCCACTACGAAGCCGTTCACACGCTTCTCGGAGCCCACATACCTTGCATTGAGCAAAGCACGCTCGATGGAATCCTGAGAGCCGTGCGCACGAAGAACCACCGCGGGAAATCTCCGTACCAGGTCGCGAAGAACGAGTGCATTCGTCGCCTCATTCAAACCGTCGACGACGGTCGTCTCTCTCTCTTCCGCCACGCTCGCGCACTTTCTGTGGCAGGAGGGGGAGGAGGAGGACACAGACGAATGACCACTGACGTCCCGTCGCAGAAGAGATCGAGCTGTCGAGCTCCACCTGGAGATCTCAAAGGTATGGGGAGGACACACAGCTCCACGAGCTTCTCCAGTCCACTTGCTGTGCAAGGAACCGGAGACCGCGCCGACGAGTTTGGGGTCGCCGACTTGTTCACACCGCGCCGAAAGTTAGAGGCACCGCAGCAGCAGGCTGCTCGACCTCTCGACCCACGATAAAGCCAATTGTAATCTGCTAACTCCTTCCTTCGAAGCGCTGGTGTCTCCACATCGGACTGATGTGCTGCACCATCGAAGATTCGCCGCTTCTCGGCGTTCGTTGCGAAGTGGTGCAATGTGCTGAAGTACGATGTTCGTCACTGTCATTGTCGCAAACGATTTTGACCACTATAGTCTTTTAAATACCGCAGTCTATTTAGACTTGCCACTTCGTTTGAGGACTGCGCGCGTGTGTGCGACGACCGTAGTGAATCCCTGCGCGGCTACAGCTGTAGCTGCCAGGACCCACGCAAGAGAAGCTGTCATGGCGGCAGTCTCCTCTGTCGAGAAAATCGACCGACTCATGTACGTGTGCTTCATTTGCGCGGAAACGTCGACAACCGTGTGAACCGAGACAAGATCTTCATTCTCCCGTATTCGTTCTCCTCTGCAGAACCACCTACTCGCAGCGCCTCACGCCGCCGGCACTACAACGATTGAGTGTGTCTGGTACGCCACCGAACCTTGTGATAATGTATCTACCTCGTTCGATTTTCAGAGTCACTGTTTTACACACACTTCTTGCGTCGATCGACAAACTCGTAGAGATTCTGAGCGACGGCGCGAGACTTGCCTTCTCGCAAGAGAACATTCCCACAAGAGACGAGTTGCACATCACGAAAGAGCACGATGCATCGTTCAACCGAATGCTCAAGTTTCTCAGCATGCATGAGCCGACGGGGTATGAGAAGGACGAGGTTCACAAGCGATCGGTGGTACAGTACTTCGCACTTCGCAGCTTACTTACTGAGTGCAAAGCTGCCAAGGTGAGCGAGCCGCTGCAAGAACCAAAGGTTTCGCACACACACACACACACACGCTGATTATTATGATCGTCTGACTCGACTTGCACGTTCACTTCGTGCAGCTACCTAGTGAGCGAGAGGTGTGCGTCACCAAGATGTTGCACTGGTTTGAGGAACTCTTGGCACAAGCTCAGGTGAGAGAAGTGAAGGACATTGGCAGCTGCGTACGCTTGGTGCATACGACTGACGGAGACACTGGTGTCCGCACTCAGGTTACGGCGTCGGCATCGACCCCGATTCTTCCACCCAAGATGGTGCGCTGTGAATGTGCTGATCGTTGTATAGCGCAACGACCCTCTCTCTGTGACGCACTAAGCGATTCTCGGTCTGCATATGAGCACAGTCACCAAAGAAACAGATCAGCTTGAGACCGCCTCTAAGTGGGAGTGCGAGTGTCGCAGCACTCTCGAGTAGAGAGAATAAAGCCTTCACATCTCTCGATGCGGCCTCCCGCCCGATCACTCTCGAGGTTTGCTGCGAAGCATCATGCTCGAGCTCGACCTGAGCGCAGTTGAACCAATCGTCTGACGTTTGCCTTCTTGGTATTGTAGAAGTACAGGATACCAGATCTTCGTGCGTCGCACATTCGCCGGATCGCCGAGCTCAAATCGCGAGGAACGGATTGCCTGGATGAGGTGTGTGTGCTCTATGTTGTATTGCGGAGATGCTGCAGTAGCGCTGAGTGCGAAACCGTGTGGTGTTCGAGTAGGTGCCGTCACCAATTGAGGATGCAAGACAGGATCCTGGTTTGCCACAACCTGAGGACTACGAAGCTATCGAACAGCAACGCTGCGTTGACGCGACATTCCATCTCTATCACCCTGAGACTACTGCAGAGGTAAGGACTGGCACTGCTTTCTCACGGTTACAAAACAAAGACGGTAAAGACTGACACGGAGATGCTGTGAAGCGCGAGATGAACTTAATGTGGATGCAGAGGAGGAACGAAGAAGCGATCGCTCGCCGGAAGCAAGACGAGGTGCAGCAGCGCGTGAACAAGTGGGCAATGAACCGAAGCCGAGAAGAGTCTGAGCAGTTGCGGAAGCGGGAGTCTATGAAGCTTGTCGCTGGACTGGAGCGCACTCATCGCCAAGACCAAGACGACGTCAATCGAACTAGCACGCAGAAACATCAAGCTCGCGGGAGTAACTCGCAAACTGCTGGAAGGACAAGAACCGAGACCAATTCACGTGACAATGCTGCGGGTGCCCCATCAAGCAGAACCAGGCTCCGAACGCCATTTTCTACTGAAGAGAGCGTTCGAAATGGGGGCGGTTCATCGGTAGTGGTGCTGAAGCAGAGCTCGAGGAAGACGGACTCAAAGCCGGGAGGAGGAATGCACTTCCGCAACCAGGTCCCAGCCAACTACACGCCCCCAAGCCGACACAGCAACCAGTCACCATCGCTATCAGCTGCGAATTCGAAAGATCGAGGATTTGGCACGTCTTCATCCACGTCGATACCTTCCTCGTTTGTCTCTGAGAAGCAGATCTCAAAGAATAACATTGATTCGCGAACACGACAAGACTCGGCGTCGTCATCAGGGAGTTCCGATTTCAGTGACGACGGAGACTCGACGGACGAAGAGCACGAAGATAGCAGAGTGGGAGATCCTGCGACTGAAGGTCAGCCCAAAATGTCATCAAGAGGAGAGTACTCGTCACGCAGAAAAATGAAGCTCGAGCCCTATCACGTCCCGTACTTCCCGAATGCACACACTCGAGCCCAGACAGAAGTAAATAATGTGTACAGCAAAAGCAAGGTGCGTGCAGTAAGCGGAGCGCGCTCGAGTTGCCAATTCGAGCGAATCGCTGATAGTTGATGATGTAC
>JAASFW010000089.1:0-40875 GCA_023334005.1 Globisporangium orthogonon
GGCGGAGAAAGCCATGGCGTCGGGTCCCAGCTAGTCGTTTGCCATCACATGACCCTGTCAAAGTCGAACCGAACGAGGTCGGGCGTGTGGCCAGACGACAGCAGCAGCGCGCTTGGCTCCGTACTAAAGCTGCACATGGCGACGGCGGCGGCGGCGGTGGCGGTGGCGGCGGCGGACGCGCGACTGCCGCCTCTCTCAAGAGAACCCACGAAGGACTTGCTTGTGTTCACTGTTCGAATTGTTTTTGTGGCGAGTATCTGCGAGAATAAATCACTTGTCGAGCAGGACCTGGTACTCTGGTACTACTTGCTGCATCCGATTGTTCCGAAGTGGCTACTGACTCGGAGGCACGCATGGTCTTCGGGACACCATCTGCCGATGCACGCACAGCGTCAGTTCGCATGCTTGTGATCGAGCGCGCTACGCGTGGACGCTGATCGTTTGCGCGAGCGTATGCGGCGACGCAGCTCTTGTGTGTATGGAACGTGCGCGTTCACGTTGAGCTGAAGTGTCTTTTGTCGCCACGAAAGTTCGTCGGCTGGTGGTCAGGACCGAGCAAACTAACCAAATGGCTTGTAGCTGCTATTGAAAGTGGACTTTAGCACACTGTTGAATCATCGCCGCGAGTTGTTAGAGTTACGCCTTGGTATCGCCAATTTCCTTGAGTATCGCCTCACATGTTCGTACACTATGTTGTGAAGGTTTCGTTCGCACTCATATCCGAGCAAATGCTATATGCTGTGAGAGAGAAGCTTGTTATCGTGCAAGATACCTCGGAATGCATCAACGACGAAAGATCAGTCGGTGATGTCGCGAAGTGCACAACATCCGCAAATGTTTAGATACCGAGAGTCTCTCACATGCATAGCTCTATCTAGTTCTTCCGGGGCTTGCGCTGCTGCTGCGGCTTGCCGCCCTTCTTGCTGTTGAACTGCTGCTTCTTGCCGCCGTTGCCGCCCTTGTTGTCCTTCTTCTGCTTCTTCGCCGGACGCTCGACCTCCTTCTCCTCCGCTTCCTCCTCCTCACCGTCACTCGCAACCTCCTGCTCCACATGCGCATCGACGTCCTCCGCCGCCTTCTTGGCCGCCTTCGCCGCCTTCTTCTTCGCCTTCTTGCTCTGGTTCGCCTCCTCTTCCTCCTCCTCACGCTCCTCCTCGGTCTTCTTCTTCTCTTCCTCTTCCGCGGGTGTCGTGTTCGCGTACTTCTTCAGCTTCGCGACGTAAAACCCGTCCATGTTGTGCACATGCGGGTAGAAGCGGCGCGTGAGACTCACCGACGGGTGGAAGCGCTGCTGCTGGTAGCGCGTGAAGCCCGGCTTGCCGTGGTCCAGGCCTGTCTCCACGAGCTTCACGCAGCGCTTGCGCAGTGCGTAGTCCACCACCGCCTCGTTTTCCTCCACCATCACCGAGCACGTCGAGTAGAGGATGTAGCCACCAGTCTTGGACTTGGCGTCGACCGCATCAATCGCGGCGAGCAGCAGCTCCTTCTGCAGGTGCGCGAGGCGGAACACGTCCTTCTCCGTCTTCTGCGTCTTAATGGACGGGTCGCGTGCGATCACACCCATGCCCGTGCATGGCGCGTCCAGGAGCACGCGGTCAAAGCCCTTGAAGAGTGTCGGCACCTTGCGGCCGTCGTTGCACGACACGGACGTGTTTTTCACGCCGAGACGGTGCAGGTTCGCCACCGTGGCCTTCAGACGCTGCTTCTTCAGGTCGTTCGCGATGATCGTGCCCGTGTTCTTCATCAGCTGCGCAATGTACGTCGTCTTGCCACCCGGGGCGCACGCCATGTCAAGCACGCGCTCGTTGAGCTGCGGCGCGAGCGCCATCACGGCGCAGATCGACGACGCCGACTGGAGCATGTAGTGGCCCGCGAGGTACTCGGGCGTAGCGCCGATCGGCACCGGCGAGTCGTAGATCTTGAGCCCCACCTTGGACCACTTGGCGAGCGGGTCAAGGTTCACGCCACGCTGGATGAGCGCCTGCGCGAGGTCGCGGCGGCGCGTCTTGAGCGTGTTCGTGCGAATGACGAGCGGGCGCGGCTGCTCGTTTGCCTCGACGAACTCGAGGCACTCGGCGGGCGAGAACATCTTGAGGAACATGTCGATGAGCTCGCGGTTGTAGCCAAAGTAGTTGGCTATGTCCTTCGCGAGCGTCTCAATGTAGTCCACACGCGAGCGGCCGGGCTCGCGGCGGTCCTTGAACTGAGCAAGCACCTCGATCACGTCCTTCATGCGCTGGTAGATCTCGGCCGGGTCTGACGCCTCCTCCTCACCCAGCTCGTCCTCGTCCTGCAGGTGGTACGGCTCGTTGTTGGCGATGTTGAGACGCATCTCCTCGTCGGCCTCCTCCGCCTGCAGCGCCTCCTCCTCATCGAGCAGACGCGCCTTGCGCTCGATGTCGAGCTCAAAATCATCATCGTCGTCATCATCGTCCTCTTCCTCCTCTTCGTCGTCGTCGTTGTCGCTGCCGTTCTTCTTGAGCTTGAGCCAGTTCTTGTTCGAGTCAGAGAATCCCTCATCGTCGTCGTCGCTCTCCTCCGCCTCGTCCTCTTCGTCTTCTCCTTCTGCCTGCTTGAGCTCCAGTTCCTCGTCCGAGTCAAAAAGCTGCGCCTTCGATTCGTTGCTGCTGCTCGCGCGCGGCTCCTGCTTGGCAGCTGCTTTCGCGTACTTGGAGCCCTTCGTGGCGCTCAACCTGCTCAAGGCGCATATCGATCGAGAAGCGCGTGAGCTCCTCTATCTCATTCTCTGGGCTACTCGTAGCAACTCACTCCCACGTACTTGCGCTTCTGCGGACCGGCCATCGTGACGTGAAGCGTGCGTGGGGAGAGCTTCCTGGGCGGTGATGTCGAGTGACGGCGAGTGTGAGTGACTGGGTGTCGCTTTACTTGTCAAAGCGGGTAATGGTTGGTGGGAGGCGGGCGGGTACCTTCGCGCGACATTCTCTCCCTCGATTTTCTCATGCTTGTGATTTAAATAAAGAGGTCGCGCGAAGGTGACGCACACAGAGTGATGGTTGTTGAAGCCATCTTGAAGCGTCACTGAACGCCGATGACGACGATGGAGACACCGCTGCCGTCGGCGCCGTCGCGCTACGACGACCTGCTGCGCCAGATCGTGCAACTGAACGCGGACCTGCAGAAGACTGCGGCGCTCAGCCAGGCACTGCAGCGCGAGCGCGACGGACTACAGCTCAACAACGCCAAGGTCTCCTGGTTGATGATTCCTGCTTCTACCCGCAGCTTGCGCTGGGTCGATCTGACACTTGTCGAGGTGTCTCTCGCTTCGCGTAGCTCCGCGATGAGGCCAAGCGTCTGAGCGAACGCTGTGACAAGCTGCAGCTCGTGCTGATGCAGGAGACGGAACAAAAGGTGGGCTGGCAAGCAGTAGTGAGGCGCTGCCTGTGGCTCTTTGAATGCTGTGTGTCCGACGGTGATCAACTGATTAACTCGAGCAGATCGAGTCAGATAAACGCCACGAAGAGTTGATTGCCAAATGGAAGCGGCAGCTCGAGGCGAAGGCGCGCGCATTTGAGAATCTGCAGAAGAAGTTTGCGCCGCCGAGAGATCTCGGACAGCTTCGCTTTCAGATTCAGGAGGAGCTCGAAGGGCCGCATCAGCAGCGCGTCGAGAGCTTGCAGGACGAGGTTGAGAAGTACCGACAGATTGCGTTCAATCTGCGGCGAGAGTGCGAGGTCGTCAAGACCGAGTACGAGCAGTTCTCTGCCGACCAGGTTGACGCCGCTATCTCTTCCCTTGCAAAAGGACAACTGACGACATTTAACTTTATCTCTCCCTCTGGCGTCCTGCACTAGAGCGCCGAGATGGAAAGCCTTCAAGCGACTTACGAGATGACCATCGACGACCTGAAACGGAGGGTGGAAGAGGCGGAGGAGCGTGCGCAGGACTCGAAGAACGCCGAGCTCGTTCGCCAGCTCGAGCATCACAAGCAGGCGGCTGTCGTTGAGATCAAACTGCTTCGAGATGAGCTCCATGTGCGATGAGCAAGCTGACGTGACATTGTGCATCCCCCCCCCTGCTTCGCGTGCATATGGACTCATCCTGTCCTACTCCTCTCGACTGTCTAGGATGTTCGTGAAGAGCTCATGCGAGAACACGAGCGGTCGCGGCAGGAGAAAAGCGAAAGCGTGGTGCGCTTAGCGGATGAACTCGCGAAGAACGCGACGATGGAGCTCGACTGCAAGGCGCTGAGCCGACAGATGGCGAAATTGAGGGACGAGTGCGAGGCGTACCGCTCAAAGTGGGACGCCTCGCAGTCTAAGCTGCACAACCTGACCTGCGAGAGCGAGAGTCTCCGAGACCAAATCAAGCAGAAGGACGCGATGGTGCTCTCGAGTCATCACTCAGCCGCAGCCAAGTGCGTGTTCGGTAGCGAGTCCTCGCAATGATGTGTGTTATTGCTAAGCCATGTTCGTTGTGGTGAATTCTCTTGGTAGACTTCGCGAGGAGCGAGTGACATGGGAGAAGGAGCAGACAGCCCTCAAGGTGTGCATTCACTACACTCACCAGCAGTCGTGCTCTCGTTGACGCCCAGTTGGTTGCATTGCATTCAGGATCGCGTGAACGAGCTCACCAACAAGCTCCAGGCTGCAGAAGTGCTCGTCCAGAAAGCCTCTGCAGACTCCACGCGTGCCAGGGAGAACGAAGCCAGTGTTGCAGAGTACGCAGCGCTGACCAAAGCTCGCGAGGACGAGGTCGAAAGGTATCGGTGCCATGCAGCGGAACTGGAGAAGAAGGTCGAAAGGAGGCGGTGCTGTTGCGGTGATCACCATCAACGCCATCGAAGGTGACATTTGACGATGTTTGTGGCGGTGTCGCCAACCAGGTCGCACGCAGGGAAGACGAACTCCGTCAGGCTCAGAATGACGCCGAAGAATCGATCCATAAGCTGCAGGTTGAGTGCGAAAGCCTCCGCAAGACGTTGCAGGCGCTGGAAACAGAGAAAGAACACTATGCGGCAAAACAGAACTCTTCGCAAGAGCTGGTGCGTGCTGCCGGCTTGACCTCGCAGAAGCGTGGTGAATGGATCCTGATTCTGAAGTGACGACATCTGCACACTGCAGCTCGCGCGCATGAAGTCCGAGTGCGTCATGCTGCGCACGAAGCTCAAAGAAGTGGAAAGCGACTACCGAGCGCTTCAAGCGAAGCATAGGTGCGGCTGTAGCAGCTTGAATGCAGATCAAAGGTCTCAATGAGCGAAAGCAGGAGCTCAAAAGTATCGGATGACGTTCAGGGAGGTGATCCAGTTTCAGGAAGACATCCAACTGGAGAAAGAGCAGATGGAGACCAAGGTGCGGGCGGCGTTGTTCTTGTTCACCTCTATCTGTCTTTCCTGATCGATGCGACCATGGCGCAGTTGAAATATGTCGAACAGGACTTTGCGCTTCTCACGGAGAAGCTGGAGAAGGAGAAAGAGGTCCATGCGATCTCCACACGTGATCTTGAGGTGACGGATACGAACCAGCACAATGTAATAGGTCGTATTGGATGAATCACGAGAGCTGACGCAGCGCCCTCTTGTTTGCGGTGGCAACAGCGAAAGCTGGTGGGTCTCGAGACCGAGTTCAGCAGCCAACGAGCGGCTCTGAAGCACGAGATGCGAGCAGCGCTGTCGAAGGCTCTGCGGGAGCTGTCAAAGACGCAAAAGGTACATGAGTACATCAACGGAGTTGTGGCTACTTGAGCAGTGCGAGACAGAGGTGATTTTACCAATTCTCCTACTCGGGACGATCTCCTGCGCTCAGAAACGAGATGCATACAAACGCAAGTGCGTGGAGGCGCATGATCGCTACAAGGCGCTAGTGGAGCGCGTGAACTACCAAGAGTCCAAGCTCCTGCAGCTTCAGCACGAGCACAGCACAGAGCTGCAGAAAGTGCTTTCGCAGCTCGCGGAGACGGAGAGCGACAAGACGGCGCTGATGCAGCGGCAGATCGAAGGCGGCATCCTTCCTCTGTCGGCATCGACAGCGAGCAAGAAGGGAGCGGCGTGATGCGACTCGGCGACGTGACTTGCAGAGCTGAAGTTGCAGCAACCTGTAAGACAAGGCGGCCAACTCGGAACTTTATATTACACTTCTCCTCTAGCTTCGCTCCTCCTCTCTCCATGCTGCTGCTTCTGTCTCTTCATCACAAGCTCTCAACTCACACACGCATCTCCGCCATCCACTGCACTCAACGCTCCGGCAGACTGTGTAACCTCAAGCTGGGACGACCCACGGTTTCTGCGCGCGCCGCTGGTTCCAGTTCAGGTTCGTGATCATTGACTCGAACCAATCCTGGTTCTCGTTCACGCTGCAGATCGAAGGTACCGGGAATGACGACACGCGCACTGTGATGCAGTCGCCGCGACTGAGCTGCACGCGGTTCTTGCCGTCGAAGGACACGTACGCGCTCGCTGCCCGACTTGTCATCGGGAACTCGATCTTGAGCGTCGCGCTGTCGTGGAACAGCAGCGGACGGAACGATAGCGTATGTGGGCAGATCGGCGTGAACAACATCGTCGGCACGGACGGGTGAGTCATGGAGCCGCCAGCCGACAGCGAGTAGGCTGTTGAGCCCGTCGGCGTGGCGATGATGATGCCGTCTGCTGCGATCTTGGTAATCTCGAGACCGTCGCAGAAGCAATTGAGCTCCACGAGCGCCGCGGACGGCCCGCGGTCGATCACGATCTCGTTGAGCGCGTGCAGCGCGAACGGAGGCTCCTCGCCCGACTTGTTCTTTCGAATGATCGTCCCAACGAGCCGCGAGCGGAGGGACATGTAGAACCCGCCGTTGATCACGTTCGTCAAATGCTCTGACAGACAGCAGTATTAGCCAAACAGCACCAGCCAGAGCCACTCAGAGAGAGAGAGAGAACGCACAGAACGCACCAGCGTATGAGCCGACTTGGAACGGCGTAAGGAACCCAAGTGAGCCCATCGCGAACGAGATCACGGGCGGCACGCTCTTCTTGAACATGGACGAGACCCAGAGCACGGTGCCGTCGCCACCGAGCGCGATCACAAAGTCGATGTTCGTCTGGCACTCTTCCCAGTCTTCCTCCGAGTCCCACGTCTTGGTGTTCGGGATCTGGAGCTCCTCGTGAACCACCGGCTCAATGTATACCGTTAGGTTTTTCTCGTTCATGAGCCAGTGCGAGAAGCGGATCAGTGTCTGCGTCACGTCCGTGTCGTTCGGCTTCTTGATGATCAGCACGGATTTGGGTGGCTCGTCCCACATGAACTGCACGTTGTTGCGCGCGCGGTGCTGCGTCCGGATGCTGCGGTTCATCGGCGTGAAGACCTCGCACTGCTCGTCCGAGCACTGCAGCAGACGGAACGGCGAGCGCATGCCGACAGCTTCGCCTGACGACGACGACGAGTCGCTATCGGCGGAGCTCGCGGTTTCTTCGTTGTAGATGCCCTCGCCCGGGGACCCCCACGTGTCCGCGATGAGGATGAGCTCCGAGTTAGTGCGTCTCCGCGTCTTCTTTCTGGTGAGCTCTGTAGCGTAAGAGAGAGAATGGGGACAGTTAGCTTCTGTTCGCACTATCGCTCGCGCTGCACATAGCAGCAGGAAGAAGGAGTGAGGGCGCACGTACGGGCGTCGGTGTCGCTCTCGTCGACCTCCTTGATTGGGAACTCGTGCTTGGCATTGCGGCTCATCTCCTTGCAGCGCTTCATCCAGTAGTTCTTCTCGGCGATCGCGAGCTGCAGCTGCTCTTGCAGGTCGTTGATCTTGGCCTGCAGTCGGATGGGGTTCTGCGACTGCATCTCGCAGAACGCGAGCACACGGCGCATCTGGTCGCCGATCGAGCGGATGTCATCCTCGAGCGTTACGCCCAACGTCGACGACGACGACGTCGCGGAGAAGCGCCGCTCGTCGGGTGAGGCTCCCGGGCTCTCTGGGTGGAGGTGGGGCGGCGCGTACGTCGCGAGGTCGAGCGACGCCGTCGACGCGCTGCTCGGGAAGCAGTCGGTGTCGGAGAGTGAGAGCCACGACGTGGCGCGGGACGGCGATGGGTCGTCGAGCGTGTCGCTGCTGGCACTGCGCAGTTGCGCGGCTGCGTCATCCAGCGCGGCGTTCATTCCGGAAGGTGACGGCTTGCGTGGCCGGAGCGGGCGGAGAGTGCGGAGCGGCCGGCGGAAGCGCGAGTGAGCGAATGAGCGACTTACTCGGCGCCGGCAGCTGCTGCTCACGTGATGGTCGATTTCGTGTTTTGCTTGTTTGAACTGTGGAGCTTTTTGAGAGACAGCGACATGTCGTCCTAAGTGCGATTGCGATATTTCTTTTGTTCGGGAATCCCATTAGCAACATCTTTTGATCGGCGAGTTTGTATGTAGACGCTGAGCTGCGATAGTTCGGAAAGCAAGGGAGCGAAAACATCTCGTAATCTCGGCGCTGTCAGCGATGCGCTCTGAACTGAGGAGGAACTGGAGCTGGAGCCGGATGTGCTCGCGCTCACGGTCTTCGCCACGAGTGGCGGAGACGAGCGGCCGAAGACTGGGTTGCTGCTACTACAGAAAAGGCAAGATCCGCAACGAAAGCTTCGATACTTGCAATCTCAAACCTCCAACGAGACCTCGAGCCGACGAGATGCAAGAGTGTTGTTGGACGATTCGTGACGATGACGACGACGACGACGGCGACGATGCGCACTGATGACCTTGCTTGAAGAGAGCATAGCGATAGCAATGTCAGTAGCAGTAGCAGTAGCAGAGCCGGTCATCACCGACGCTTTTCGCAAGTCTCAAGAGAGAGCAATCTTGAGAGGACAGACCGATTGACGACGACCGAGAAGTCACGCCAACAAGATTCGGACCACTTTGTGTCAACCACACCGAATTTGCGTTCCACCACACCATCTGTCTCGCCCACAGGCTATAGTGATAAAAGGCCGGGTATCCTCTGTTTGTTCATTCACTTCGGCAACATTCACGCAACATTTGTGAAGTTCCTTGCTGATCACCTTCTGACCTGCCGAGGGCTAGTGCGCCAGCGCAACGGCGAAACCATCAAGGCCATCGCACCTGCTGCGCAGGTGATGACGGACCTGGTTGCTGCTGCTGCTGCGCTCCACAGCGCTGTGTCGGGCGCTGCGGACGACGCCTCAGCACCCAATCAGAACACGGCGCGAGGCGAGCTGCGCTACGAGCGCGTGAACGGCGCGACAGCCGCCACGCGCGTGTTCGCCACGTATCCGCTCAAGTTTCTGCACCCGCGCGGTGCCGTTCGCCAGGGCTTCGACACGTTCCTCACGGCACGTTCTGTGCGGATTGACTGGGCGGCTGTATGAGGCACAGTCCAGGTTCTTATAGGAAACTGCACCTGCACCTGCACCTGCACTCGCGACAGTATGTGCTCGGCTACGGCGGCGGACTAGTGGGCGGCGACGCGATCGACATTGACTGCTACGTCGGTGCGGGCGCCACAGGTGTGTACTATAGGCTGTAGAGAGCTGAGTTGCGTCGTGGCTCGATGGTTCGTGATGAAAACTGGAGGTGTCTATTGCCTCTCACCTACTCATTCGCATGCGGTCGACATCCGCAGTGGTGCTCGCGACGCAGGCGACCACCAAGGTGTTCAAAGCGGACGGTGAGGACAAGTGCGCGCGCCAGTCGTTCTCGTTGACAGTGGAGAGCGGCGCGACGCTGGCATTCCTCCCAGACCCCGTGACGTGCTTCGAGCGCGCTAAATACCGGCAGTCGCAGGTGTTCCACCTCGCGCCCGACGCGAGCCTCGTGTTCGTCGACTGGCTCACGAGTGGCCGCAAGCGCAACTTCGTCTCGACCGGCGCGGTGCGCGCGAACCGCACCGAGGTGCATGAGCACTGGGACTTTAGTGAGTACGACAACAGCGCCGAGATTTTCGTGGGCGGCGTGCGGCTGTTGACAGACCGCGTGCGACTAGCAGGTGAGTGTAGTGAATGGAAGTCGCTGCGCTTCGGCTGCTGCATGGGTCTCTTTAACACACTCGCATTCACCACTGCGGCACAGCCGAAGAAGACGTGAGCTTGCGCGAGCGCATGTACGGGACCCACGTGCTCGGACTGCTCGTGGTGCTCGGCGAGCGGCTGCAGGCGACCACCGAGCTACTGCTGGAGATGAGCAAGCGCAAGAGGCTGCACAACGCGCAGGAGATTACGCCGCAGGGGCGGCTTCCGTCGTCCCAGAACGGGTTCCCAGGCGTGATCGCGTCTGCGAGTCCGCTCGGCGCGAACGGCGTGCTCGTGCGCTTCTGCGGCGAGACGACCGAGGCTGCGATGCACTACGTCACGACCGTGCTTTCGGGTCTGCGCGACGTTGTCGGCGTCATGCCGTACCCGGAGAACCGCTGACAGGATCGATCCGAGTGTTCGTCTCGGTTTGCCTTCAAGTGTCCATCTGCAGAGGACACCATTCGATCTTTGTGGGTTCGATTCGAATGTAGCTAGGCAATGTGCGTGGTTCCTGTCGAATCGGCGGCTTGTTTGCGGCATCGGGTTTGTGGAGCCGATAGTGCGAAAACGCAGGAGGGTTCACGTGTGGGCGAGAGGGGGGAAAAGAGAAAAAAGAAAGCTGGTTGGTCCGAGGCGAAAAAGCACTCAGGTTCGGCCGCGTAATAAGCGAGCGCAGGAGCGAGAAGGTCCGTCCGCAGGCAGGCGGGAGGCGAAGCTGGCCATGTCGGACTACGAGGAGGAGGACGAGAAGTGGGTCCAGTGGTTCTGCTCGCTGGCCGGCAACGAGCACTTCTGCGAGGTGGCGCAGAGCTACATCGAGGACTCGTTCAACCTCTACGGCCTGCGCGCGCTCGTGCCCAACTACCAGGACGCGCTCAACATCATCCTCGACATGACAGGCGCGTCGGCCGGCCGTGTGGGCGGTGCATACGTTTAGGCCGTTCACTCAACTGACTGACTGCCTCGCTTCGCCCCTCAGACATCCCGTACGACGAAGACGTCCCGGCGTACGCGGCGGAGCTCTACGGCCTCATCCACGCGCGCTACATCATCACAGCCCACGGGCTCGACGCCATGGTGCGCGCGAGACGGCTGGCGCTGCACTCGACCTGGCCAACTGACGCGTTTGCTTTTGCTGTCGCGCAGCTGAAAAAGTACAAGGAAGGTGACTTCGGTGTGTGCCCGCGCGCGCTCTGCGACGGGCAGCAAGTGGTGCCCGCGGGGCTGCACGACGAGTGGAAGAAGTCGGAGCTCAAGGTGTTCTGCCCCAAGTGCCGCGACCTCTACACGCCCGTGATGGACTACCAAGCGCCCGCGAGTGCGTCTCATTGTCTCGCAGTCTCGAGACCGGAGAAGTGGCGCTCACCTCTTTTTTTTCTCTCTCGCTCTCTTTCTCTCTCTCTCTCTCTTTCTCTCTCATGTGCAGTCGATGGCGCGTACTTCGGCACGACGTTCCCTCACCTGTTCTTCATGACATACCGAGAACTGGAGCCTGCGCCGACCACACTGCTATACGTGCCGCGCGTGTTCGGGTACAAGATCCACAACAAGAACGAGAATCGCCGCCGCCTCGCAATACTCGCGCAGGAAGATGACGACGAGCAGAAGGCGCAGCAGCAACAGCAGCAGGTGCGTCCGAGTGCGCTGCGCAGCGCGTGAGAGAGAGCTCTGGGCGGAAGCGACCTGCCATCTGCACGTTGAACGAAGCTTAGCTCATGCTGCGCGTTGGTCTGAAGCTGGTAGTTCGACTTATGGATCTCTGTTTTGTTGTTAACAGAAACTGTAAACGTGTGCTTTGTGCCTAGCGACGGACCGTGGCCGGGGGTCGGCGGAAAGGCGAAGACGAGGCGGCGGCGGCGGATCCGGCGCTGGCGTCGTCGCGGCTGAAGAAGCGGAAGCAAGACGTCTGAAGCAGGCGCGACGGGCAGCAGGAACAGCAACAGCAACAGTAGCAGTTTTACGCGGAGAGGAAGGAGAGCGCCACGGATGGATGGAGTCGGCGCGCGCGCGCAGGAAAGGAGAGGAATTGAAGAGAGAGAAGAATGCATTCGTGGCCGAGCGAGTTTGTTGTGTTGCTGAGGAGGGTGGCAAAATGGAGCGGAAGACGACGGCGTCGCCCACGAGCCGCTGCCGCTGCCGCCGCCGCCGTCGCCGAGCAGCAGCGTCCGCGTTCCAGTCGAGCGAGTCGGCCTTGTCGCGAAGCGAGTACGTTGGATTCGGTCGAGATGAAGCGAGGAGCGGGAGGCGACAGCGGTGGTCGAGGGCGGCGAACTTGGCCACCGTTTGTAGTTGGCAGCTCCCCTGAGCTCGAATGCGATGCGATTTGCCACCGAGCGCACGAGCGCGTTGCTTGCTTTGCGTGGTTCGCTGTTAGCTCCAGTCGAGAGCTCGTACACGGAGATAGGAGGAGGCTGTCGTTCGATGTGTGCCAAAGCCACACATTGCGATGTGGTTTTTCTCATTTTACTTTTTTTTGATACGCTTCCAGTTAGCAGTAGCGAGGCTCATGAGGTGTGGCGACCTTCCTGCTGCTGCCATGCACCACGCGCCGTCACTCACCCTCTCTCTCTCCCTCTGCACACGCGCGACCAGTGAGCCGGAGATCACAGGCGACGTCGCGGAGCTCACGCTCGACGCGCTGCCGCAGTGGCGCGACATGACGGAGGTGCTGTCGCCGTCGCCGCTCTCTCTCTCTCCTAGTATTACTATGCTGCGCCTATACGAGCGCGGACACTGACGTCCGCGCTACTCGACAGCTCTTCGCGGCCGCCGCCAAGGAGCTCAAGGTCGGGCAGCTCGTGCACCCGCCGAACTTCAGCCTCTTCGACTCCATGTCGGCGCTCGAGCTGCTGGATCCCAAGATGGACTCGGGGATGCTCGTGAACGGCGCGCCGCCGCAGTCCATCGCCGCGCGCCTGCAGAGCGGTACCGTGCGGCTCGAGTTCACGTCCGCGCGCGACGTGCTCGCGACGCTCGACGAGCTTTTCCGTTTAGAGGCCGGTTGGCTCAGCGGCCAGCCGCTGCAGCAGACCCTGCTCACGAGCGTCTACATGCACCGCGATCCGATCAACGCGCTCGTGGGTCACTTTGTGGGCTTCGAGGACCTGCTCGCACACGCCGACGTCAAGGAGCTGCTCGCGCACAAGCTCGCGACGCGGTCAGCGCGCGAGACGCTGCAGCTTGTCATGAGCACCGTCTGCCTCGTGATGCTCAAGACCAACGCGGTCGTGCGCGACGCGGTCGTGCGCGGGGACATCTACGAGGAAGAAGACTTCTCGCCCGCGAACGGCTTCGACATCGGCATCCTCGAGGCGCTCTCGACCGACGCGGTCATGGTGCTGCTCGACGCCACGGAGGAGCGCCTCTGCGCGGTGCTCGCGACGCAGCAGCAGAAGGCGGCAGCGTCCAAGAAGGCGTCCAAGAAGAAGAGCGGCAAGAAGAGTGCTGGAGCCCCGCTCGCAGCTTCCGCTTCTTCGAGCGCTGGCGACGCTGCTGCAGCCGGCGGCGGCTACGAAGGACTGCACTCGAACCCACGCGTTGGCAGTCTGCTCTGCGAGGCGCTGTTGCGTCGCGTGCGGCTTCGCCGGATGCAGTTTGAGGCGTTCTCGGGACTCGTGCGTGTGATTATGTAGAGAATGCTTGGATGTGGGATGCGGATGAAAGAACTGACACGCGCATTGTGGTATGGGTGGTGGCCGTTATGATTCCTCTTACAGGGTACGGTGGAGACACCGGTGGACCTCGAGCGCGCGCGCGCGCAGTTCGAGCAGATCAAGGAGGAGCTGCGCGGCTTCACGACGGAGCAGCTGGAGATGGACCCGGAGGTGTTTGGCGGCAAGCCCTTTGGCGTCGACAAGACGATCAGCCGCCTGCTGCTCTCGGGCTCGCCGCCTCGCGAGGTCAAGATCCCGTCGCTCGACGAGGCCGTGGCGATCGAGATCCAGCTCATGGAGCAAATGGTCACCGCGTGCAGCCCGGCGCAGTGGGCGTCGATGGAGGAGCTCCGGATCTTCCTAGCAGACTTCTCGAGAGAGCAGCCGAACGTCATTGCCCGATCTTATGTGCTGGTATGTATGTATATGTGGGTGGTTGAACTATTGTTTTGGTTGTAAAGCGCAGGAGATAGGAGATTCGGAGCTGACAGCGTCGCCCCTTGTGCTGCAGCTCTTCCTGTACATGGACCAGAAGATCTACGGCAAGTACAGCTTCACCGACTGGCTCTCGGCGTCGATGGTCGCGAATGGCGTGCCGTCCGTGCTGCTGTCGACACAGGAGGGCGTCGTGTTCTCCTCGCGCGTCATTGAGACGCTGTACGAGTCGTCGCTCAAGCTCTACCTGTTCAACCGCTCTCGGCAGCGCGCGCGCATCGAGCTGTTGTTAGAGGAGTGGTCGATCCTGCAGCTCGAAGCCGCGGGCATCGATGAGAAGTTCACGACCGAGATGGCAATCCCGGTGCGCTTTTTTTCTTGTCTGCTGCAGCTTGTGGCGTGTCCGCGATGGCACCACCAGCTCGTGCTTGCGTGTGTTCGTTTTTGCATGACGCTGTGTCTGACTGTATGATCTGGCGATGCAGAAAGTGTCGTATCCTCGCTACTTCACTGCGTGGACGCTGGAGGAGACGTCGCTGCTGATGATCCACTACGTGCTTCTGGGCATCGAGCTGGATCTGTATGCGCCGTCCGAGTATGGCACGATCTACTGGTACGAGCGTACATCCTTGGTCGCGTTCTACGCAAAGTGTGCAATGAAGCCTAATCCTGTCTTGGCTGTTGATATTGCTTTTCGCTCTCTCCATTTGCTAGGTACCTGGACTACTTGCACGGCTCGCGCCTGCAGAATTTGAATGCCACGTGGCAGTTCGTCGAGAAGCTGAAGAAGGCGATGCCAGCTCGATCGCGTCCATCGGGCGACGCTGCTCTGAAGAGCGCCGAGTCTGCGTCCTCGGGGGACGCAGCAGCAGGAGCTGTCAATGACACGAAAGGCAGCAAGAAGGCGAAAGCCAAGATCACCACCGCACCTCCTGCGAAAGAGTTCGATGCGACGAAGGCGCGGTTCCTGCGGGAGATCAACTACAACGAGATGCAGCGCAGCATGATGCGCGCGTATTTCCAGGTGCGGATGAGAGAGTGGGTCGTCCGATGTTGAGGCAATCGATAGATGGCGGAGCGCTGACCCCTATCTATCTGGTTTGGCGGTGGTATGAGCAGCTCTTCAGTGCGCTCGAGCGCGACGGTCTCATCGAAGTGGTGACGCCGACGTTCAGCTCGGCGCTCATCCGGTTCGCGCACCGCTTCGCCGCGTTCCAGACGATCCACTTCCCGGCCGCGCTCACGTACGAGGACTACGCCAAGAACAGCGACTTCTCGCCGTACAAGGTCGAGCTGATCTACAAGTCGGCCGACGAGTGCTTCAAGGTGGCGCGCGCGCACGGCGAGGCGCTGCTGCACAGCGAGGAGATCAACGGCGACGCGAGCAGCAGCGCGAGCGGCAGGCAGCAGGTGATCCACGGCGCCGAGGTGGAGGCGCTGATGAAAGCGGCGATCGGCAACTCGGTGGCAATCCTGCGCCGCGAGCAGCAGGCCAGTACCGGCGCCGGCAGCGGCGGCCGCGCGAAGAGCGCGAAGGCGTCGAAGAACGGCAGCTTGTCCGCCTCGGACGCGTCAACACGGTCGTCGTCGTCGTCGTCGTCACCGTCCGCGCGAGCTCCGGAGCTGCTGGACTTCTCGACGCATCCGCACTTCCCTGTCGTCTCGTTCCCGGACAAGAAGGCGTAGGTGGGTAGGTAGGTAGGTAGGTAGGTAGACTGGGTCGGCCAGGTCACTGTGCGCGCATACACGCAGCCAAGTACCTAGCAAATTAGCAGCACCATAGAGAACGTCGAGGGCTCCGAAGCCTATAAGCACGAGCTCGAGAGGCGACTGGGTTGATGTGTCGGTAGGTTATCAAGTACGGCGGTGGCTTCCTTCTTCCTCCTTCTCTTTCTCATTGCTGCTTCTTGCTCTCCTCTTCCTTATCGTCGTCGTCGTCGTCGCCACTCGCGTCGCTTCTGTCGCACGCACTCTTGCGCGTGGTGGCTGCTGCCGCCGCCTCGTCCTCCTCCTCGAGCTGGTCGAGCAGCACTTTGGCTGCCAGCAGCCCCACGAACGCCAGTATGCAGATCGTGATGCTGGTCATGACGCCGTAGAAGACCGGGTCCCCCGCCAGCGCCGCCAGCACCATGTCCTCCCAGCCCGCGGGCCGCCGCGAGAGCCTCTCCTGCAGCCTGGCGTCCACACTCGCGTCCGCCATCGTGCGCGCTTCCTGCTTTGATTCGGATGGCGATTTGTGTGAAAATATCTGTAGGAGTAAATGAACTGGTGCTGGGGATACGCGCGCGCCTTCCTTCGCCCAGTCATGAGACTGGCGACCGCACGAGAGCTACGTGGCCAACTGCAGCACCATCGCCCCACAGAAACCCATCACGATGCATGCTGCGATTCATCGGAAGACATGAACTGTGCAAGTCTACAAACTGCGCTCTCGGGTTGCGTTGATGCGACTTGAGCCGAAATGCTGCTGCAGGATGAAGACGAAGATGCGCGCCTTGTTGTTACGTGCGCGCGCCGGCGAGCAGTGGCGAGGACTCGTCGCCGTCCAGCAACGGCTGCGGCGTGTGCTTGGAGTGCACGATCGTCACGACGAACGCGGCGAACGAGAATGCGAGCAGCAGCCCGATCGAGTTGCCCAACACGCAGTCCGGCGCCATGAAGCCGCTCACGGGCGCGTCGTTGAGGATGCCTGCGACGTTGCAGCTCCCGTTGAACGAGAGCTTCTCCAGGATGCCAAGCGCTGCGAGTAGCAGCAGCAGCAACAGCAGCAGACCGTCGTGAGTCGTTCGAGCATCAGAGCGAGTGAGGCAGAGATGATGACACATGAGAGCTACGAAGTCTCAGCTCGTACAGGCAGTGGAGTGCCCCAGGCCAACGATCGCGACGCCCAAGCCGATGTGGAACGGGCTCACCTTCCCACGCACTGGGCGACGCGCACCAGGGTAGAAGAACGTGACGAAGCCCACGACGTACTGCAGCAGCAACGGTTGCAGCACCCACGAGATTAAGCACCGGCGTGAGCTCACCATGGAACGACAGCCGACAACTCTCCCAGCCAACGAACGAGCTGCGTACGTTAGCGGTGAAGAGAAGAAGCGTGATCAACCCGAACCAGCTGTGCAGGCTATAGAAGTTCTTGATGCCGTGCTCGACGTGGTAGCGGATGACCGCGACAGCGCCCACGACGGCGCTCAAGAACCCAAGGGTGTGCAGCGACAGGTGGATGCGCTAAGGGCAAGAGCAGCATCTTTGGCATCAGCACGAAGCGCTCTGCTGAGCTACTATCGACTGTACGCAGCAGGACGGCGCCATACCTTGTTGGTCTCGTGGCTGAACGGCAGCGAGAGATACGCGAGCCCCGCCTGCGTCGACAGGACGATGACGCCGAGCGTCATGAGCACCGGGTGCCAGTTGAAGACGCGGCCGTCGGCGACCGCCCACGAGAAGCCCGCGAGTCTCCTGGAAGACACGACGTCGCCTTCTTTCACATACTGCGTGACCACAGAGCCCATCCATATGCCCACGAGCAGGAGCACGAGAAGCGGCAGCGACTGCAGGAGGCGCGAAGCAGTTCAATCATAGGCTCATCTTCCCCACATGTTGCACGCAACACGAAATCATGATCATCGCCATCATCATCAGCAGCAGCCAAGCACGTACATGCGCCACCACGCGGACGACGATCTCAGGCGACGGCATGGATCTCTTCTCGTTGGTAACGATCTTTGCGCTTGGATCGGAGAGAAGCTTTGGTAAATCACGACGCTTGATGCTTTGCAGATCTTTCGAAATCACGAAGCTGGACCCCCAAAACGCAGAAAAATAGAAACGAGCCGATTCTTCTCCAAAATCAGTACGTTTCAAAACCAGACAATCTTGATACCAAAGGTATCATGCGTGCTACTTGGTTTCTTCTTTCCTCTGCTATTAATAGCTCTGGTGTTTGCGTAAACCATACTCGCTATCGACACTTTTCGACACCTCATTTCTCGACACTTTAAATCCGCCAATCAGCGACGACATCCCTTGCCACGTATTGGTCACGTTCAATTTATACTGGAGGCAAGACATCCAACCTCGAGACCGACGCAGCCAATCAGATGACCGCTAGCGAACCCAATGCGCAACCCGCACGGCAGCGACACCAGCAGCACCAGCAGCTTCCGAGGCGCAGGCATGCAGGAGCGACAGAAGGCCGACGGCGCCACGCACTCCACCCGCCGCTTCTTTGCGCGCCGACGCTGACGTAACCCAGAAGCGTGCCCATTCCTCTTCCCACGTAATCCCTTGCAAGCCCACGCAAGTACGAAGAGCAAGAATGTTCGCTGTGCGCCGCGCCCTCGTCCGCTCCGGCGCCGCCGTGCTGCGCTCGGACCGCTCGGCGCTCGTGTCGGGCGCTCGCGCCGTGCACCTCGAGGCCAACAAGGCGTCTGTCCAGGTGCGGCTCCTTCGGACGAGTGCCGGAGCTGCTGCATGCTCGCGCGGAGCACAGCCACTGATGTGCGTCTCTGTCCTCCCCTCCTCCAGGCGCTGATCCAGAAGGAGCCCGTGCTCGTGTTCTCCAAGACGCACTGCCCGCACTGCGCCAGGGTGAAGGCGCTCTTCAAGGAGCTCAAGACCGACTTTGAGCTCGTGGAGCTCGACGAGCGCGGTGCGTTACCCTTTGTCACCACGGGCGATAGATAAGCGATGGATGCATGAGTGCGTACCCAGGCTCCCCATGCTGACGTTGTCGTCGCGCGCTGCAGCCGACGGCCCGGAGATCCAGGGGCTGCTGCTGGAGCTTACGAAGCAGCGCACGGTGCCGAACGTGTTCATCAAGGGCCAGCACATCGGCGGCTGCGACTCGACCCTCGCGCTGCACGCGGCCGACAAGCTCGTGCCACTGCTCCAGTAGAGCGCGCCGATCCATCACCAATGCGCGGCGCGCACTGGCAGCCAAGTCAAAGTGTTAATGAACAACAGCCCGCCTAACGAGGGTTCGTGTGTGTGCACATGATACTGTATTGCTGCTCGCTGGGAATGCATTTGGTCGCCGAGTGAGCAAGTTCGTCGTTGGGATGGAGCAAGTGGCGCATGGGACGCACGCGCTGCATCCGCACAACGCTCTCGCCCTCGCCCTCGCGCGCGTGCGCTTATCTACACGGACGTGGTCCCCGGACAGTCGTCGAAGTCGCCAATGATCATCTCGTCGAGCGCGCGGCCCGCTCCGACCATCGGGTAGCAGTGCTCGTGCTTCTCGACGAGGAACTCGCCGATGATCGGCCCCTCGGCCGCCAGGAACTTGGCCATCGCCTCCTCCAGCTCGCTCTCATCCGAGCACCGCAGCCCCTTGCAGTGCATCGACTCGGCGAACTTGACGAAGTCTGGGTTCTTCATCGCCGTCGCCGAGTAGCGCTCTTCGTAGAACAGGTCCTGCCACTGCTTGACCATGCCCTGGAAGTCGTTATTCAGCACCATGACTTTCACGCCCACACCGTACTCCGCCGCCGTCGCCATCTCCGTCAGCGTCATCGCGAAGCTCGCGTCACCGTCGATATCCACGACGAGCGCGTCAGGTCGAGCGACCTTGGCGCCGATCGCCGCCGGGAGACCGAAGCCCATCGTGCCCAGTCCGCCGGATGTGATGATCGAGTTCGGTCGAGACCACCGGTAGAACTGCGCTGCCCACATCTGGTGCTGCCCCACGCCCGTCGTGATGATCACGTCCTCGCGGTGCTTCGTCTGTGTGTAGAGCTCCTCGATCACGCGCTGCGCCTTCATTGGCGCGCCGGGCTCCGACGGACGGTACCGGAACGGATACCGCGCCTTCCAGCCCTGCAGCTTCTTGTGCCATTCGCTGCGTGGCTTGCTCTCAATCTTGGGCAGGATCTGCTGCAGGTTGTACTTGGTGTCGCCCACGACCGCGACCTGCGGCGTCACGATCTTGCCGATCTGCTTGCCCGTGATCTCAAAGTGGATGATGCCTCCGCGGCCCTCAGCCGCCGCACGCCGAGCCTCCGGCGCAAAGTCCGGCACGCGGCCAGTCACGCGGTCGTCGAAGCGTGCACCGATCGCGATGATCACGTCCGCGTCCTGGATCGCCTTGTTCGCGTACACCGAGCCGTGCATACCGAGCATGTGCAGGCTGAGCGGGTCGCGCTCGTCGAACGCGCCCATGCCCTGCAGCGATGTCGTGACCGGAATGTTGCCCTGGCGCGCGAGCGCGCGCAGCTCCTCAGACGCGTGGTTGGCGCCGGCGCCCGAGAAGATCACGGGCTTCTTCGCCTTGTTGATCATCTCAACGGCCTTGGCAAGGTTCTTCTCCTGGTTCACGCGGTTGCCCGGGATCTTGCGCTCGCCGTAGTACCCGAGCAGCTGTGGCTCGGTGGTCACAGGCGTTTTGCAGATGCCGGCGGTGATGTCCTTGGGCAGGTCCACGAGCACGGGGCCGGGGCGGCCGGTCGTCGCGATGTGGAACGCCTCGCGGATGTTGCGCGCGAGGTCCTTGACGTTGCGCACCTGCACGTTCCACTTGGTGCATGGCCGTGTGATGCCGAGGATATCGGCCTCCTGGAAGGCGTCGCTGCCGAGCACCGCGGTGGCCACCTGACCGCTGAAGACCACGAGCGGCGTGCCGTCCATAAGCGCGTCCTGGAGCGGTGTGACCGTGTTGGTGGCACCGGGACCAGAAGTCACGAGCACGACGCCGGGTTTGCCCGTGGCGCGCGCGTAGCCCTGCGCCATGTGGCCGGCGCCCTGTTCGTGGCGCGAGAGCACGAAGTCGAAGCGCTCACTCTCGTGGATTGCATCGAACACCGGGAGGATGGCGCCGCCCGGGTACCCGAAGACCACGTCCACGCCGAGCTCCGCGAGCGTCTCATGGAAGATCTCGGCGCCGCTCTTGCCCACGAACTCGTCCGTGAGCTTCGGTGCGCGCTTCGCGTGCTCGGTGGCGGACAGCGCTCTCCGCTGCTGCTGCTGCTGTAGCTGGAAGAGAGACGAAGGCGGCGCTCCTTGCAGCAGCGCGCAGCTGAGATCGCGGCGGCGGGAGGCGGCGGCGGCGCGCAGCGCGCGGGAGAGCTGGCGTCCACGCAGCATGGCGCTTGTTCGGATCTGGTGGCGGTGGCGAAGAGGAAGCTCTTTGGATCTGGGCAAGAAGAGCCTTCGGAGGAAAACGCTGAAGAAACCCACGGGCCGGAAACGAGCTTGGCTGTTGTATGTGCGAGAGGCCGACTGGGTCGCAAACCCGTTTAGCAACTGTTTGTGCAAACGCCGTTTGTGCATTCTTCAGGAGTGCATTCATATTGCCACAAGAAATGTTGTATGACGAACGGCGGGCGTGGCAGCGTGATAAACCACGAGAAGCACAAGCTGCGCTGAGGAGCGTTCCGGTGGCTCGCTGCGCTGCGAGCCGCGCGAGCCGAGCAAGCCGTTCACCTCGACCGACTCCTCTTCTCGTCGAGGTCGACGCCTTCGAGGCGAAAGTCCACGAGCTCCAGCAGCGCGTGCTGGTCCGACACCGCGCAAGTGTACGCGCGAGTGCCCAACACCGCGTTGGCGCTCGCGTGGATGTGCGCCGCAGGCAGTCCCGTCGCCTCGGTACCTTCGTGCGCCGCTAGCACCTGGCGGCGCCAGATCATCCGATTGACGTCGAGCTTAAACACCACTGGGTCATCACTGTCGACGTGCAAGGTGCACGAGTCGCTCTCGCCATTCGTCGCGTACGTGAAGCCACCAAAGACAACGAGCGTGTTGCGATAGCAAAAACACTCGAAGAGCATCCGTTCGGTCGGCGCAGCTGTTTGCATTGAGACGTGCGAGCTCAGGCGCGGCGACGACCAGATCAGCGTCACTGTGTCGAGGATGTAGACGTCCATGAGTCGAGGACCCGGCTTGGACTTTGTCTTGTTTTTGCGCGCTTTGTGTCCACCAATGACAGCTACACGCTCGCTGTTGAGGGCTACCACCGCCATCCCGAAGCGAGGGGAAGGAGGTCGACCGACAGTGAACGGACACGTCCACGCAGGCGATAACGACTTGTCCTGCGTCGCTGTCCTCTTTGCGTCAGTGGCGGGTGCAGTCTCTGTTGACCCAACTAGCGATGAAGTCGAATCGAACACCGATAGAAGATGGTTGCGGAGCTTGAGCACGTCGAGCAGCTGCAGATCGCCGTGTGTGACAACATCCGACTTGCCGCCGAACACAACGACACTCTCTCGCGTCACACAACACCCGTGCCAGTACCGCTCGACGATTTGAGTCTCTGTGTCCACGAGTGTCCACTGCCACGACCGCACGTCCAACGCGAACGTGTCCCTGAAGATCTGTCCGTTGCGTCCTCGACCGCCACAGATCACGAGGAAGTACGGTTCGAGGAAGACCGCGGAGTGGTCACTCCGCTCACGCGGAGCTCGACCAGCGCACTCGTGGAACCTCCATACACCCGTGCCGATGTCGTACGCGTACACGCCGTTCGAGTAGGTGTAGCGCACGCGCTCGAACTTCATCGGGTCCTTCAGCACTGCTGCAGGAAGCAGCATCGACACATCTTGACGTACTCGCCCACCGAAGACCACGAGCTGCTCCTTGCGCGCTGTTGAGCTCGTATCGCTCTCGTCAATCACCACTTCGCCATCGCCATCCTCCTCGCTGATGTCTTGATCCCAGCAGCACAGAGTGAGTGAGTTACCCTCCCGTCTGGACGGCACCGAAATCGCTCCGAGTCGGTCAAAGGGGATCGCAGGAAGCGGTGACCCCGAGCAGTGCACATTAACGTCGCTCTCTCGGATCTCATCAAGGAACGCCTCGAAAGCGAGCGGTACCGACAGATCGCGGCGATCTTCACTCTTTGCGAGAGCAACACTCTCCAGTCTTCGTCGCTCTTTCTCCGCTCGCTTCTGCGCCATGCTCTCTGCAGCATGCTGCGATTGCTGGCTGAGCCGGTCTTGAAAGCGCAGCTCCTCGCTCTCCGCAGATGCTCGTCTTTCAGTCTCTCGGCAACCCAGCACGTCCGCCGAGACCGCATGATCGCCCAGTGCTTTGCGCTGCAGCCACTTGTACTTCCTGAACGAGTCGAACGTGGCGGATGGCTCGCGTGCCTGCTGCGCGTCCACATTCTCCACGTACGCGCAGCGCTCGACCTGCGCGCGAATCGACGCTCGCATCACAAGTCTGCTGGTGGCGACGAGGTCGCTATTCTGAAGATCGTGACTGCCCATTGACATCTGACGCCAAGGTACTGCGGTTGGCAACAGCGTCGGGTCTCGTGTGCAGCCGGGTCTCGTGCGAGAACATGGCGAAAGTTATGGAGAAGTAGACCGAGAAGCGGTCGCTCAGTTGCGGATCTTCGCCTCGCGGAGCGGGATGGCGCGGAAAACGTCGCTGGGCAACATCCTGGAGGCCGGAGTAGCAAGCGGCACGCCGCCTCCGACAGCAGCAGCAACTTCAGATAGAGAGTCACTTCTCCCCACTGATGGCGACGCAATCGGATCACCGCCACCAGGAACCACGATGGCGTCGCCAACGCTCTCAACCAGTCCGACGCTAGAAAGCGCAATGACTGTGTTCGGCGCCAGTTCTGCGGACAACACCAACACCAGCAGCAACACCCAACGTCGGCGGCGCGGCAGTCTGGCACGGATCGAAGAAGAGCAGGTGGAAGTCCTGCACGAGGTGGACGAAGCAGGTTACTCGGTTTTACGGCGCCGCGGTTCTAGCAGTGACAGCACGATGGAGCCGCCGCGGGCAGGTAGGGCGACAGGAGCCTCGCGGCAGAAGCAGCCCCGGCGCGGAGCCAAGAGCGGAGGCAACCGCACGAGTCCATCGTCGCCAGGGAGTCCGCCTGCGCGCAATGCATCGCTCCAGCAGCAGCAGCAGCAGCAGCAACAGCAACAACAACCGCAACAACGGCGCTTGACAAAGAAGGACCCTCGATCGCAAGCACAACAGCAGCAGCAGCAGCAACAACAACAACAGCAACAGCGAAGGCGGGGTGGAGCGAATGCGGCGAGCGGCTCCTCTTCGAACAACCGCGAGAGAGCTGCGCCGAGCGCCATAACCACGCGAGAGCGGATGGAGCGCGTCGCTGCCGCCGCCGAAGCGCAACTCGACGACGCGCAAGTAGCCGAGATCCCGTGGCCGCCTGCGCCTCCTCCGCCCGCCACGCAAGGGATCAGTTCGGCGCTGTGGCTCGGAGCGATGGCGGCGAAGCAAAGCGAGGCACCGCCACCGCCACCGCCGATCACCTGTGCGCCGAACGAGGACCCGCACACGGCGTGGGCGAATGCTGCCAAGTGGACTGTGGCTCCTGCCGCAGACGAGCTCCCGCCGCTGGATGCCGCTGCGTTCGCTGGCTCGCAGTTCGAGACGGCACAGCTCGGGACGGCGGCTCCTGGCGTCCTAGCGGCGGCAGCAGCCCTGCAGCATCAAGAGGACGGCGGCGCGGGCGAGAGGATGGGCGAGGCGCCGGACGAGGAAGAGAAGAGCGAGGTGCTCGCGAGCAGCTGGCTCGGGTGGAGCGGCGGGGACGGCGGGGATGACCGCGGCGCGGCGGCGGCGGCGGTCGGGCCAGCAGCCAAGAGTGCTGCGCTGTGAGCTCTCTCTCTCTCTTTCTCTCGGCGCGGCAGAGTGATGGGCAAGTGGTTGCCTTTTTCGTGAGCTGGGCCACACCATGTCAGGCTCACTTGAATGTCGTATGATGGCGTCAAGTTGACTTGGAGTTTGTATGACACCTTGTATGAGTTGTTGACGGTTCGCTGGATATTTTCCTGAGACGTGTGAGCTCTCGTAGATTGTATGCGTGCTGGCTCCCAAGTTGCCTCTTCACCCCGCCTGATGTCTGGATGTCTGGTGCATGATGATGCTCTTGCTGCTTCCTCTCTCGCCACTCGCCAACTTTCTCCCACATATCGCAAACCCAAGCTGCTCGCCGCCGAGACATGACGGACCTGCTGCTGCCGCCGGCGCTGCTGCCGGAGGAGGCGCACGTGCGCGCGGGCGAGAACGCGCTGGTGGCGGCGCTCGCCTTCGCCTTCTTCTGGGGCTCCTTCGCGCTCGCGTGGGCGGCGTCCGCGCGCCACGTGCCGGCGTTCCGCGACTTCCCGGCCGCCAACAAGGCCGACTGGTGCTCGCGGTGCGTCTCCCACGCATGAGTACAACCGTGTGTGTGTGTGTGTGTGTGGAGGCTGACACGGAGCTATGGCGACTCGAACACAGCGTCAACTCGACGATCCACGCGATCGTCATCGTGGTCGGCGTCGCGATGGCGCTCACGTCCATCTCGTGGGACAGCGAGTTCATGCCCACGAGCTCCATTCGGGCGGCGAGCTTCATCTTCTCTGTCGGTGCGTGCGGTCGCCACTCGCTCGATAGATCAGAGCTGCCGGGCGCTGACGCGTCCCGCTTGCTTGCTACGTGTTGCTTGCGTCTGCAGCGATCGGCTACTTCCTCTGCGACCTCATCATCATCGTCGTCTGGCCCGTGCCCATGCAGATGGTCTTCATCACGCACCACGTCGTCGCAGTGTGCGTCGGCGGCTGCTTGCTTCTTTGCGTTCGCTTGCGGCCCACGCGAGTGTGACACTAACACGCGCTGTACGCTCGCTACCTGGTCTGACTGCTCGCCCACCCACAGCATCCCGTACTTCATCAACAACTTCATCTCGTGCTGCGCGGCGTCGCAGTACGGGCTGCTGCTCTTTCTGCTCGTGGAGCTGGCGACGCTGCCGCTCAACGCGCGCGGATTCATCGAATCAATGGGGCGCGAGGCCACGAAGAACCACACGCGCTCGATCTACGTGACGTACGTGATCTGGGCGATCACGCGCACGGCGCTGCCGATCTACCTCGTGTACGTCTTCTGGAGGTACGCGTACCCGCCGGACCGCAACGACCCCGTGTGCCTCTACCCGAATCTCGTCGGTGCGCACGTCATCGCGCTCTTCTGCGTCGGCGTCTTCTTCTTCGTGCACACACCGGAGATCGCGGCGCGCTGGCGAGCGGACGCTGCTGCGAGCAGCACGGCGGAGGCAGGCGGCAGCGACGGCGACGAGGAGGCGGATGCCGCCGACCCGCCCAAGTCGTGCGTCGCATCGCTCTCAATCTCGCTCTCGCGCCGCAACAAGGACGGCGTCGTGGACGACTCGTACGACGATGTGGAGCTCGGCGTCCTGCCGCGCAGCACTCGTGGGTCCTGAGCCTGAGCTTGGCGTGTGCTGCTGCTGCTCCTCTCGACTCGACTCGTGCGGGAGATCCGCGCGCTCGCGATATGTTAAGCGCCTGTAACCTATAGACTTTTTAGCGCCGTCCGTCTACGTGCTCTGCGTGAGTGTGGGCGGTATCCGCTAGCAGCTCGTTCCTCTCATGCGTGTCGTCAATCATCAGCATCGCCGTCATTATCGGCCTCGTGTCGAGAAGATCTTTTCCTCGGTTTTATCACTATCCTTTTCCTCGTGATCTGCAGCTCCGATAGTGCGAAAACCCCGGGTAGTTCGCTGCCAGCAGCAGCACACTTGCACCAAGCGCACTTAGCCGCGACCACCAGCCGCGCCAGCGCCTCCAGCAGCAGCAGCAGCAGCAGCAGCCATGCGGCTCACGGCGGACGTGATCCTGCGCGCGCCCGTGACCGTGAACCCGCTGCGCGAGCGGGAGCTCAACTTGCGGGGTACGCGCCCCCACCCGCGGCTCGCTGCCAGGCACCGCCGTTTGCCGCTAATCCAACGCGCTCGCCCCCGCAGGTCTCAAGGCGCCGGCGATCGAGAACCTCGGCGTCACCAAGGTCCGACCGTAGCCCCCTCGCTCATCTCACGTACGTCGCTCGAACGGCTGACTCACTCGCTGACTGACTGCAGGACGGCTTCGACTGCATCGACCTCTCGGACAACGAGATCAAGAAGCTCGAGAACTTCCCGCGGCTGCGGCGCCTGCGCATGCTGCTGCTGCATAATAACCACATCGCGCGGCTGCAGGACGCGCTTCCCGAGGCCATCGGCAACCTCGAGTACCTCGTGCTCACGGGCAACCGCGTCGCGCAGCTCGCGGAGATCGACCGCCTCGCGGGCTTCGCCAAGCTCGACACGCTCGTGCTCGCGGGGAATCCCGTGGCCAAGCGCCGATACTACCGCGAGTACGTCATCCATAAGCTCCCGCAGCTCAAGGTGCTCGACTACAAGAAGATCAAGCCCCACGTACGTCGTCGCTTTAGACCGAAGATGTCGGGGGTGGGAACTGTGCTCATGGGGGCTGCGTGGTGCCGCCACGACAGGATCGCGAGGCTGCGAAGGTGCTCTTTAGCTCGCTCGCAGGACAGAAGATTGAGCAGGAGGCGCACCAGGAGAACGGTGTCGTGCACTCCACCGACGCGATGGAGAAGGTGCGGTCGACCGCTTTGCTTGCTGCTCTCCGCGAGAGATGATCTGCGCTCACGTCTCGTCACGCTGTGTCGCCACTGCTAGGTCTCGATCGCGCCGCAGTCGGCTAGTACTGCGCCGACGCCGATGGAGGTCGTGACGCCGCCACCGCCACCTCCCGCGCCCGTCGTGCAGAAAAAAGCGGCGCAGAGCCCCGTGAAGCAGACGCAGCAGACGACGCCCGTGAAGACTGATGTGCCACTGGAGGAGGAGGCAGCACCGCAGGCGAGTTCCCCGCCCCGGACGCCGACCAAGAAGAGCGAAGACGTTGCGATGGAAGATGCAGAGGAGAGCAAGCCCGCCGCGCCAGTGCCGTTCACGCCGTCCAAGCCCATTGAGCAGATGACTGTGGCGGCGCTGCGGGACGAGTTGAAGAACCGGGGGCTGTCGATCAAGGGGCTCAAAGCCGAGCTCGTGCAGCGCCTGAAGGAGGCGACGGGGGCATGAAGGTCGTAGGGAGGCTGCGGTTGGGGCGAGACAGCTGCACTACTGGAGAGAGAGAGCAGCAGCAGCAGCAGGAGGAACGAGAGAGGTGCGTGTGGGCGAGTACCTTTCTGGTGCGCGCGTGTGGGTGGCTGGTGAGACGCACTCGTGGCGCCGAGAACCATGCAGCCATCCGCGATCGGACGGTGGTTGCTGGCAGCGAGAAGCAATGGCGGCAGCCAGTGGCCCCCACCACCCGCTCAATCAACGACGACATTCCCATCCGCACACACATTCCCAGACTCGCGACCGATTTCCTATCTACATCCCGTTGTTTGTCTGTTCGCCAGCCTGATGCGCTCAGTACGGTGCAGAGCTCCGGCTGAGGCTCTCGGCGCGGTCGCGACGTGACTGCGCGACCTTGGTGAAGTGTCCGTTCTCGTATCTGTACATGAGCGGAACGCCTGCATATACAGAGACATGAGGTGGGTGAGTGAGTGACAAGAACATACAGAGCGTACAGACAGCGAGAACTGCCGCGACCCGTCCTTCGAGTCACGCACCGGTCGGAGCGAGTAGAAGACACTTCTCCGGCGCGCTCTTCTCCAGCTTCATCTGCTCGTTGAACTCGCGCTCATCCATGCCGTCGAGGTGCTTGATGAGCGTGCGAATGACGAAGCCGTGGCTCGAGAGCAGCACGTTGCGGCCCGCCTGCAGGTGCGGCAGCACAAAGTCGCGGAAGAACGGCACCGCGCGCGCGTGCACATCAGCGCATGACTCGCCGTTCTCGCCCGGGAACTTGGTGTTGTAGTCGTTCCGGATCTTCCGGATCTGCTCCTTGTCGAAGAGCACCGTGTGCTTGGTGGACGGCACGCCCTGCAGGTCTCCGAAGTTGCGCTCGTTGAGCGCCGGCGAGATGTACACTGGCACGATCTGCGCGCCAGCAGCACATTAGTGAGCTAGTGAGCGGCAGTAGCCGCTGCTTCCTGCGGCAGAACCGAACCGAACAGTCTCCACATAAAATGCGACGCACAAACTCGTAGGGGTTCTCGTCGTTGACGCCCTCAAAGGCCGGGAACTCGAGCGGCGAGCGGTGCTCGACCACGGGCGTCTTCTTGCTTGAGTGCACGCTGAGCGCGAGCGAGACGGTGGCGCGCGCGCGATCCATCTGCGAGCAGAAGACGACGTCCACGGGCGTGAACTCGAGGCGCTTGCCGGCCTCAAACGCCTCCTGGATGCCCACGTCGCTCAGCGGGATGTCGATTGACCCGGCGTAGCGCCAGAGCTCGCCGGGCGCCTGCGGCTTGCGGTTCCACACGCTCTGTCCGTGGCGCAGCAAGATAAGCATCCCGAAGCTCGTGCGCGGGTGCTCGACACCCGTCGCCGCCGACGTCGCCTCCGCGGGCGACAACGGCGCCAGGTGCGTCGACCACTTGGGGTCGCACTCGCTGCGCTTCTCCCAGTGGCTCACATGCGCGTGTGGCAGTGTGTAGCGGCGCTCCGCCGGGTCCGCGGTGTTGCAGCACTCGCCGTCCTCGCAGCCGCACGCCTTCCTAGAGCGCTGCCTGCGCCGCTCGAGCGCCGCGCCGAATGCTGCTGCTGCTGCCACCAGCAGCAGCGTCGTCGTCGCAAGCACCACTTTCATTCTCCGGTGCTGCTGCGGATGGGGCGGTGCTTGCGCAGCCAGGTGGTCTGGCCGTCCTACTCCTTCTGCTGCTGGGCGAGCGCAAACGGGTCAGAGCGCGTCAGAATGTGAGTCCAGAAAATCTCTGGTGACAAAAACGAGGGAGCAGCCTGATGATGAAACATGAGTACGCGAACCTCAACATGGAGCCTCCTGCACATGAGCAGCCTGAGCGCGCGAAGACGTCGCATGTGTGCAGGTTGGAGTGGTTATCGCATGGAACAGGGAGCTACGAACCCATCCACGGCTCTGTATCCGCGGCATTAAGAGAAAATGTCGGAGGTCGATTTTGCTTGCGAGTTGACAAGTGAGCTGACGATGATGAAGCGAGCGAAAGCTCCTAGTCGAAGCCGGCGAACGGGAACGCCATCTCGGTCTTGAGACCTTTGAAGTGGAAGTTCGTCGGGCTCTGAAAGCCGTGCGCGTTCGCCTCAATCACCTTGACGACGTTCGTCGAGCCCGAGACCGCGTCGGTCGTGCCGTGGATGAGAACGATCATGTCCCCGTTCGCGATCCAGCCCTGCTCCTTGCTGTACGAGATCGCCTTGATCACCAGGCTCTCCGTGCCAACCATCGACTCGACCCGCATCGCCGACACTCCGCTGCGCAAAGCACGCACCACGCAACCCATCATCCAAAGTCAGAATCACCCAACACACAGCGCTACGATCCCACACTAGGGACACTTGCACTCACCGCGAGACGCCTGTGAGCTGACGAGCAGTGGATCCGGACGCCGTGACCGCAAGGATCCGAGCCAACGGGCGGTACTTGGCAAGGAACTTGGTACTGAACCCCGTCTCCGTGAACGAGATGATGAGCTTCGCGCGCACATCGATCGACGTCTCGACTGCGGCCGACGCGATCGACTCGCCCATGCTGAACGGCCGAGGTGCTACAGCGCGTGTGGCGCGGTACACCTCCGGGTAATCCAGCGCTGCTTCCGCCTCGAGACAGATCCGCGACATGGTCTGCACGGCTTCTTTCGGGTACATGCCTTTCGCTGTCTCCGCTGAGAGCATCACTGCGTCCGTGCCGTCTAGAACCGCGTTCGCGACGTCTGTGCACTCGGCATTCGACGGGATCGGCTTCTTCGTCATCGACTGGAGCATCTGGGCGCGCAACTCATCGTGTCAGTATGTTTCTCGACCTGTCTTCTTCATATAGATACAATGGCTGCTTCCCCTCCTACCTGCGTCGACGTCACAACGGGCTTCCCTGCAATGTTCGCCTTCCGGATGATCAGCTTCTGCGCGAGAAACACTTGCTCCGGACACAACTCCATGCCGAGGTCTCCGCGACTCACGTGCACACCGTCAGCTTCCTTGATGATTTCGTCGATGTTGCGCAGCGCCTCGATGCTCTCGATCTTTGCGTGAACCCGGATGTGTCGCCCGCGGTCGCCCAAGCATGCGCGGATCGCTCGCACATTCGCGGCGCACCGCACGAATGATCCGGACACGATGTCGACCGCCTGCGGGATCGCGAAGTTCTTCAGGTCGTTCTCGTCTTTCTCCGTGATCCCGGGCACCTTGATCGCGGCGCCGGGCAGGTTCATGTTCTTCTTTTCCTCGAGTACGTGGCTGTTCTGCACTTGCACTCGCACGGAGTCGGCCTTGCACTCGAGCACGGTCATGACCAGACTGCCGTCGTCGCACAAGATCTTCGAGCCGGGCGACACCGAAGTTGGCAGATGCTCATACGAGCAGCTGATGCACGAGCTGTCGCCTTCGATCGAGTAATCCGTGGTGATCTCGAGCTCCTGTCCCGCCTGGGTTGATTGCATTTGTCGCAGTGAGCACGCAGCGCGCTCCACAAGCGTCCGCATGAACGCATCCACACCTCAAGTTGAACGGGCTTGTGGTCCTTGAGCAGCCCGGTGCGGATCTCCGGCCCCTTCGTGTCGAGAAGCACGGCGCAGTGGCAGCCCGGTCGCGCCTCCACTGCCTTTCGCAGGTTCGCCAGGCTCCGCGCGTGCATTTCGTGGTCTCCGTGCGAGAAGTTGAGGCGGGCAACGTTCATTCCGGCGTCGAGCAGCTCGCCTGCGCCAGAAAGCAATGCGTCACATAAGCAACCCAAATCCATCCGTCACGCTGCGCTCGCCAACGCACCGAGCATCTCGACGGACCAGCACGCCGGGCCGATCGCGCACACGATCTTCGTCTTGCGGGTGCGCGGCGGCGGAGGTTTGAGGATCTGCGCCATCTCGAGCGTCTCGACCTGGAAGTTCTGCTCGATGCATGCATGCAGTAGATGGGAGATGGGAGATGGCAGCCCGTGCACTCGGCGTGAGCAGAGCGGATCGGCGGCGGGGTCTGGAGTCTGGAGCTGGTAGGACGTACACTCATGGCGGGTTTGCGGGCGCGCATGGATGACGGCGCCGGCGCGAGCATCATGTCGGCGAGCTCCTGCGACGCCGAGCGGAAGCGGCGCCAGGAGCCCATGCGCACGGGCGGGAAGGCGGCGACGTGGTGATGGCGCTCGGCGTCGTCCTTCGCGCGGCGCGGCGGCAGCGCTGCGGCGGGCGCTGGCGGCTGCGGCTGCGGCTGGTGGTTGAGGCGGGCGTGCTGGCGGCGCGCGTGCATGGCGCGCGGGCGCTTTCCGGTGTTCGCCGCGCGGGCGCTTCCGGTGTTCGACGCGGTGCTGCGCTGCGAGTCGGGCTCGAGCTTGAAGAAAGTTGAAAAGTGAAGTTTGGCGGCCCGAAAAGCTCCGGCCGCGCCGGAATTACGCGCCTGGCGGGAGCGAAAGCCGCAATCACGAGAGTGCCAGCGCCCGACCCGCGGAATCACGGATATGGGCCCACGACCACGCGCTTATTACACGCCCCAAACCGACACTTGCTCGCTCCCGCCGCTTCAGGCTCGCGACGACAGCCCGCACACCATGGCCAAGACCGCAGACGAGAGCAGGAAGCCGCCGAGCGAGCGCGCGTCGCTGCTCAAGCGCATCGCCACCAAGAGCCTCCACGCGGCGCGCGCCGATGCCGACGGAGACGCCGACGCCGACGCGGCGCTGGCGCACGACGGCAACAACGCATCCATCGTGCTGGACGAGCAGCTGGCGATCGAAACGCCGTGGACGCCCAAGTCGCTCGGCCGCGCCAAGACCGCGATTATCTACAAGGTGCGCGCGCGACGCTTTCTGTCTCCGCGACCGCCAACCTCTACCGCGCCTTACTGGGAACACGACGCGCAGCAAACGCTCAACGACACGCTGCTGGTGCTCGAGCGCAACATCTTCTTCTTCAGCGAGTGGGTCCCGTACTTCGTGTCGCTTCAGGAAGATCACGTGCTGCTCTTCAAGACGCGCGAGCGCTGGGAGCAGGGACTCAAGCCGGACAAGGCGCGCACGGAGGCTCTGGGCTTACTACCTACCTGCAGTTGGTTAACTGTGGACTTGTGTACTTCTGTGCTGGCGTGCAGGTCATCGAGCTGCACCACATGCTGATGCTCGGAGAGATGCGCGTGGACGTTGAGGGCGCCGACTCGAGCAGGAGCGATGACCACAGCACCGCGCGCCTCTTTCGCCGGAAGTTGCTCGAGACGGACGAGCTCGACGAGGTGAGCAATTACCATATCCTCCTGCTGCCTCGAAGGCGTCGACAGAGCACGCTCTTGGTCCCAGCGCGGCGCCTTCTCTGACAGGTACAAGTTGCGTTGCGTGCGCAGTGGCTCAACGAGGAGCTCCGCCAACACTTGGTCGTCGGATCGGACAGCAGCATGGGAGGCGTCATCGCCACGAACCCGCGCGCGAGTGCTCGTTGCGTCCTCGAGTTCGCGTCGTACAACCAGAGTACGTTCGAGTTGTGGACCAAGTCCATCCGGCGAGTACTGCAAGTCAAGCGCGAGCAGCACCTCCAGGATGTCCGCAACTTGCAGCACCGTCGTCGAAGCGACGACAGCGACTCGGAGCAGGCGAACAATGCGTCGCCGTCGCGTCAAGCGATGAAGAAGGGATGGGTATCCCCTGGCCAGGATTCGCGCCTGACGCTCCACCAGAGCGAGATCTGGTGCAACCGCGTGCTCTCGGGGGAGAAGGAGAAGGCCGAGTCGGAGATCCGGCGGATCGTCGCGATGGAGAAGCTCGTGGCCCAGGTGACAAACCCGCGAATGGCGCTGCTGGTGTATGAAAAGGTGAGTCGCGTGCACGAGCTCTTCGTCGCAAACAGCCGACGCGAGATTGAAGGGCTGGACGATCGCGAAGAGCGCATTCCAGCGGAGATTCTCAACTTCTTCGCCGACCACTTGAAGCGCAAGTACTCAGTCTTCCTGATCTTGGCGCTCGCGTACGGCGTAGGTGAGGAGCAGATCCGAGACGCGCACGAGTCGATGTGTCTCGAGAATGCTGCTGCGTACGCTGGCGTGGGCGGAGGCAGCGGCGAACTGGAGCGTCCGGTGTCCTCGTACGGCTTCGAGGATCCCGAGAGCCTCGAGCTGTACGAGAAGTACCGAGACGCGGCGATCAACTACCACAAGATGAACTACGGCGACAGCGCTGCAGCCGAGGAAGAGGACGCCATCATGCACCTCCCTGTGATGTTGCAGGTCGCCATTGTGCGGCGCGACCACGAAGAGATAACCGCAATGCTAGCGATCATGGAGACGATCAAGGCGCGCCTCACGCAGCAGTGCGTTGAGCAAGAGAACGACTCGTGAGGCTGCTGCGTTCGCGTCCTCTGCATATGAGCGCACTAGGTATCCATCCACTCCCGTACACTATGAATCAACCAGTACAATGAAACGCGCCATTGCAATGCTTGCAAAACCTCAGAGAAGCTGTGGGCGAGTCACTGACGCAGTGGGCGACTGGAGACAGACGGCGGCGTCGATGTCTTCCTCTTCGTTCACCTCCGTCGTCAGTGACTCAATCTGCGCGTGCATCTGGTGCACGAGCGACCGAAAGTGCTGGCTCTCGAGGAAGAGGCCGGTGAGCTGATCCAGCGTCAGCGCCGCCCGCGTCTCGTTGGTCTCTTCGTTCGTCTCGACCAGCGGCTCGACTCCTGCGCCGTCGAATGCGCATAGAAGATAAGCCAAGCGTCCAGGACTCCCACACGAAGCGGCAGACGCACCCCATTGATGCATCATGACTGTCGCAGCGGCGAGCGCTTCGGCCGCATTCTGCATGCAAAGGCTGTCGCGCTGCTGTTAATCCCTACGACTCGGCCAGGACCTTCCTTCCTCTCCTCCCTCCGCAAGCGTACGTGAGCGCTTGGTCGTCGTGGAGCGCCACGCGCAGCAGTCGCTTTTTCACGCGCACACCTTTCACCTGCGCCGCGCGCACGCTCAGCCACACGCTGGCGCGGCTACAGCGCGCGGGCGTCGGCGCGGCGAACAAGCTCAGGAGCGCTGTCGTCGGCATGCCGGCGGGCGCCTCCTGCGCCGCAATCGCTGCGATCGAAAGCCGCAGCTCGTTCGGCAGCACGCGCAGACTCAGCGGCCGCCTCAGCGCCTGCAGCGAAGCGGCGCGCGCGAGGCGTCTGGCGCGCACCAGCCGCACGGCGAAGCTGTCGCCCATCGGAGCGCAGCGCAGATTCCGCAATGATGCGCGTCACGGCAACTTCAACATTCGGCGCGCATCAGATCTGAGGCCGCACCAGATCTGACGCGAACCTTCCAAACTTCAAGTCTGTCGCCCAGCCCGGATTCGCTCGACGCCAAGCATGCGCCTCGGCTCCGCTCTTACTCGCAAGCGCTGGTGCGTGGGTCGCGCTGAGCCCCTCCACACTCTCTGCGTGCGCTGGCGCCTCATGGCGGCTCGCGGCTGCTCCGTGCAGGGACGCGATTGTGGTCGGTGGCGGCCACAACGGCCTCGTGGCGGCCGCGTATCTCGCGAAGGTGCGCCAGCTGACTGCGGTCGCATGCCGCACTCTCGCTCTCCCTACTCAAAGCGCTGCAATCGCACGTGGTACATACACATTGGGGGGATGTGGCGCAGGCGGGGAAGCGTGTATGCGTGCTGGAGAAGCGGCACCTGGTGGGCGGCGCGGCGGTGACCGAGGAGATCATCCCGGGCTTCAAGTTCTCGCGCGCCTCGTACGTCTTCTCGCTCTTCCGCCCGCAGATAATCAAGGACCTGGAGTTGCACAAGCACGGCCTGGAAGGTACGAGCGAGAGCGTTGAGGTGCCGTTTAGCAGATACCCCACCAGCAGAGGTCGCATTAACGAAATGCTGTGACAGTGTACCCGCGTGATCCGTCGTCGTTCACGCCAACTCTGGACGGAAGGAGCCTCATTCTCGGAAGCGACATGCGCGAGAACCAAAAGAGCATTGGTGTGTGCTGGGATTCGCGCTCTTTGCTTACTACCAAAAGATGAGTACTGCGTGACCGACACTGACGGATCCGTGCAGCCCAGTTCTCGCAAGCCGACGCGCTCGCGTACCCAAAGTACAACGCCATGCTGGAGGTACTGCACCAAGTATACGGACTCCAAGTCACAGAGTTGGAGTGTAAAGCCGGCGTGGTGCTCACAAAGTGTGTCGCTCATTATTGATACTGGCAGACGATGGTAGACTTTTTCGTGCCGATGATCGACGAGGTTTGTTCTTGCGTGATCCATGTGTAGAAATCACTTGGTAGACGATGCGTGATCGATATAGTAACTTGGCTGCTGGCAGCTTCCACCTGATGTGCGCGTCGTATTCAACTCGACTTCATCCGTCAGGTAAGCGTGAGCAGATCGCACCATCCGGTTGTCGTCAATTTAGCGTTCACCGCTCACAACTGTCGGCAATGTGAGTACAGTCGACGTGTGGATGCGATCCAGTCGATGATGAAGCTCGGATATCGCTCCGGCAAACTCGGGAAGGAGTTGACGACGTTCCTCGAGTTCATGACGGCTCCGGCGACGAAGATTCTCGACAAGTGGTTCGAGTCGGACATCCTCAAAGCAACACTCGCGACTGACGCGATCATCGGCGCCAAGGTTCGCGCCTTACAGCAGTTGCATCAGTATGCTGCACTCAAAGTGTATGTTTTTCTGAGCGATTGGATGATGTTGCATGCTAGGTGTCGCCATCGACCCCCGGATCGGCATACATTCTCTTCCACCACGTCATGGGCGAGGTGAACGGGATCAAGGGGATGTGGGGCCACGTGAAAGGTGGCATGGGTGGTGTCTCTCAGGCGCTCGAGCGCTCGGCTGCTGAAGCTGGAGTCGAGATCTTTACGAGCACGCCTGTGAAATCCATCGATGTCCACGACGGGAGGGTCCGTGGTGTGAGTCTGGAGAGCGGAGAAGCGGTCGAGTCGAGCTTCGTGCTTTCGAACGCGAGCCCACTCGTGACGATGCTCAACTTACTCGACGAGAGCGTGCTCCCGGAGCGCGTTGTAACGCACTTCAAGAAGAACTGGAACTGCGAGTCTGCGTCCACTAAGGTGAGTGGAGAAGAACGGGTCCGACTGCGTGTCCTTTGCTGATTCCTCGCGCTCACTTCATGTGCGCGTTGATGCAGATCAACGTCGCACTTGACCGTCTCCCAAACTTCTCATGCATTCCAAACACGGGTGATGGGAACACGCCGATGCGTCACCACCGCGGCACGACACACTTTGAAGACTCGATGGAGCAGGCATGTTGGTTCGAGCACCTGAAACGAAGCAGGCTGCGATTTTGATACTCACGATATTGCTGTTGTTGTTACAGATTGAGGAAGCGTTTTTGGATGTGCAGCACGGATACGCCTCGAAGCGACCAGTGATTGAGATGAATGTGCCGACGTCGCTGGACTCCACTATCGCTCCGCCAGGTTCGGAATGGGGGCTATGAGGAGACTCGTACCGATATCCTGTGTGCTAGGCATGGTTCTTATTTGATGTGCGTGAGCAGGGAAGCACGTGGCATTGCTGTTCGTTCAGTACACTCCATACAAACCAAAGGTGGAGCGAAGTGTCACAGAGCGGAATGCTGAGTGCTGGTTCCAATGTCTGACATAGAGAACAAACAACGTGTTGTGTTTGATCAGGACGGGAGCTGGGATACGCCGGGGAAGAAGGACAAGTTCGCGGATCAGGTGTTCTCGGTTGTGGAGCAGTTTGCACCGGGCTTCAAGAACTCCATCATCGGATACGACATGCTTACGGTCAGTGGTACCGCGCATTCGTTCAGCTAGATAGTGCGCAACTCGTGCTCACTCGGCTGGTCGACTGGTGTTCGCCTTTTGCGCAGCCTCCTGATCTCGAACGAATCTTCTCTCTTCCGAAAGGAAACATCTTCCACGGCGCGATGGGTTTGGACCAGGTGCAGAGAGGACATCGAGACCGAGACCGTGTATGCGAGATGGAAAAAGTGGTGACCGTGGTGCTTGCTTGGTGTGCATTCTTCTGTAGCTCTTCTGGATGCGACCGATTCCAGGATACTCGGACTACCGCTCGCCGATCAAGGGGCTGTACCTCGGATCTGCCGGGTCGCACCCTGGCGGCGGCGTCATGGGAGCGTGCGGCCGGAACGCAGCGATGGTGTGTCTGAAGGACATGCAGGCGAGCCGGACGTTCAGCGAGCGTATTGCGTGAGTCGCGGGTGGCGCGTGCACGCGTGCGTGCACTTTCAAAGACAAGCAAACAGCTCGAACGAAGTTCGTCAATCGAGATAATTTAGTTGTCTTTTCATCTATGGTATCATGGGCTTGCTTGCGATGGCCGGGTGAGGAGGTCCTGCTGCTCTTGCACGTCGTCTGCTGCTGCCGATACCAGCGCGTTCATGCCGATGGCGCACGCACCGCAGTAAATGCTACTAGCCTTCCTTCTCCTGTACCAACCCACGCGGTGGTGTATCAAGACGCATGCACACAGTATGCACGAATTACGGATCGCCAGCCATTCCCTGCAACTGGATGCTGCGGCGCCCAGTAAACGCCGAGTCAAGCATCTCGTCTTCGTCGACGAGGAACGAGTTCGTCGTGTCGCTCACGTAGCTGAACTTGCCGAACGTGTCGCTGTCGCGCTCTGGTTTTCTTCGCGCACGCGCATGCGGACTCCGCCACGGAAAGATCATGCTGAAGAAACTGCCCGTCGAGTACGTCTTCGACGCCAGGTACTTGTCGTAGTTGATGTCCGGGTTCCGCATTCGCTCCTCCTCGAGCGACAGCGGCGCCGGGGTCCATGGCGGCTGGATCTTCTTACGCAGCACGAGCTCCCACTTGATGTCTCGGAAGAACGGGTGCGTGAGGATCTCACTCGCCTGGCGCGCGCCAAGCCGCTTCGTCGGGTCCTTCTCCAGCAGCCCAACGATCAGGCTGCGCGCTTCCGCAGGTATGTTACATTTCGGAGGGAACTTCACTGGGTCCTTCTCGATCAGCTTGTAGAGCACCGACACGTTCAGGTGATGGAACGGGCGCTTCGCCAGCAGCATCTCGTAGATCAGGATACCCAGGCACCACCAGTCCACCGCCTTGCCGTAGTCGCGCGAGCGCTTCGGCTTCAGCAGCTCCGGCGCAGTGTACGCTGGCGAGCCCGCCATCGTGCGCGCACCGCTCAGCTGGCTCACGCTCGTCTTCGAGAGTCCAAAGTCCACGAGCGCCACGTTGCCGTCCTCATCAATCATGATGTTGTCGGGTTTCAGGTCACTGCACCGCGCGAGAAACAGGCGCAAAACGATGTGAGTGCTTCCACAAGAAGAGAATCCTGATAACTGCAAAACACCTAAACGTACCGGTACACAATATCGCACGCGTGGAGGTGGCACAGCGCCAGCACAATCTGTGATGCGTAGAAGCGCACGCGCGCCAGGTCGATCGAGATCTTGATGCGATTCTCCTTGTTGTTCGTGAAGCGGTTCATGTGCGTATACAAGCTGCCGCCCGGGTAGTACTCCATCCCGAGGAACACGCGCGAGTGGCTCTGGAACGAGAACCGCAGCGGCGCGATGAACGGGTGATGCACGTCGCGCAGGATGCGCATCTCAGTCTTCGTGCGCAGCTTGTCGTAGTTGGACATCGAGCTCTTCTCGAGGATCTTGACAGCGAAAATCTCGCCCGTGTTCTTGCGTTCTGCGAGCACAACCGTGCCAAACGTGCCCTTGCCAAGCACGCGGTTCACGTGGAAGTGCTGGATCGAGAGCGACAGCACGCGCTTCGACGTTGTGCCGTGGAACATGCGGTCCGACTTGACCGCCTTCCGCTCCGAGTCGGACATCGTGAACGCCATAAGGTCCACCTCGATCTGCATCTGCATGCTCATCACACGGCCGCCAGGACTCAGCTGCAGCTCGTCGCGCGTGTTGAACGCGAACTCGCGCTGCAGCGCCTTGTTCCAGATCTTGCCAGTCGCCATCACCTGCAGGATGTGCGGGTGCTTCGTGCTGAGGTACCGCGAGACAGAGAAGCGGCGGAACTGCATGACCCGCGCGAGCCCGAGCGCGATGTCAACGAGCCCCTCGCGGCCGTAGAACGCTGACGACGGGATGAACTCGCACGGGTAGCGCACCGTGAGGACCATGTCCGTGGAGCAGAGTGGGAAGAGCGCGATGAGGTTCGCGGCCGAGTCGTGCTGGCCGCGCGCTTCGAGGAGCTGCGCTGTCCAGAGCGCGTAGAACTGCTTGACGGTCCCCAGGTTGCGCGTCTTCCAGTCGAACGACGAACGCACAGACTGCGCGAGGATCGCGCTTGTCGAGAGCGTGTTGCGGTTGCTGAGCACCTGCCAATCCGAGTCGCGAGAGCCCGCGCCGTTACCACCGCCATTGCTGCCGCCGCCACCGCCACCGGACGTGCGCGTCGTGGTGCTCACGCTCATGGACGGCTTCTCTTCGCTGGCGTTCACGACCGCCTGCTGGATCATCCGGACCCAGATCTCCGACTCGACCGGTGAGCGCGTGTAAAGCGCAAAGACCTTGTTGATCGTCGTGGTGACAAGCAGGCCGTTCGCACGCGCGTCGTCGAGACGTGCACCCGTGACCGTCACGCGGCCGCGATACTTCTCCGTGTCGACCATGGCCACCTCCTTGTTGACGTAGTAGGTGAACGTGGTGCCAGAGAGCACGGCGTAGCGGTAGCGCCACGAGCGCACGACGTGGCCCTGCTTCCACAGATACCCCTCCCAGTCGGTCTCGAACATGTCCTCAAACGTGTTGCTTGCGTCCACGCACACGCTCGCGCGCGCACGGCCGCCACTCGCCGCCGGAGCAGACGCCGCCGAGATGCGGCCGCCACCCGCCGACGACGAGGCGCTCGAGCCGCCACCTCGTTGCTGCTGGTGTTGCTGCTGCTGGGAGCCGCCGGGGCTGCCGTCCACCACGGAAGACGACGCGACGGACGCGTCCGTGTCGCCGCCGTTAAACGAATCGCGGCCGCCGTAGAAGGTCTGGCTGGGCCGTATCGAGTACGAGTGCGCGGACGTCGCTGCCGCCGCCGCCGCTTGTGTGGGGAA